>VXBP01001400.1:104730-159319 GCA_013400115.1 Rhinopomastus cyanomelas | reverse complement strand
CGTAATGATTCTATGATTCTATGATTCTATATCAAATTTTGTGAGATCTGCTTGGAACTGCTGAAATCTGTGGGAAGTCAGGAGCTCCACATCTTGTTGGAGCTGAGCCCGGACTCTTGCCTGTGTACCAAGAGGGTATGATGCAGGAAGTCTTAGCCATGCTTGCCCTCCATCCTTGAGCATCTGCTCTTGCCAATGACTGGAGAGAGGATTCTGGGTTACGCAGACCCCTGATCTGAAATAGCACAACCTTTATACAGATCCCCATTACCTTTGTCTGGGTTCTTTTTGTTGGTTCTCATTGTCGTGCCTGTTAGCTGGTTGTGTCGGTGACGTCCTCCCCCTCTCAAGACTGTAACACATTGGGCTGTGGGCCAACACCAGCCCCGTGCCCAGACGCTACCAAGAGAGACGCAAGAGGTAGAGTGAAAGCTAATGCACTGAGTGGACTCGTGTTGGAGACTGCACTGCATGTGAGGACTTTCCAGCAGGAGAGCTCTAACAAATGTTAACGCCTTTGTGCTATGTTTGCCCTACACAGGAGGAATGGGGCAAAGATAGGGACTTCAGCCTGGAATATACTGTCAGAGCTTCTTGTACACACTAAATTGACATACATCCAAAAAGGCTGTAACTCAACTGTGTTATGGGTGTGGGTGAATTAACTGCCTGAATGTGTGAAGGAGGTGACTATGTTATATTGAAACACCTACTTTATTCCCTTGTGAGAGGCCGATGTTCCTAAAGCTTAGCTTAATGAATATGTAACAAAGCAAGATGGCTCTCGCATTTCTCATAAGAGAGAAGGTGCATCACATACACACAAGTATTTTGAGCTAGGTCTCCCATGAAAATGTGAGCAACCACTGTAGATAAGGAGACAAGCAAACCCATCTGACAAATTTTCTTCTAAATTGCTTTGTTGTTTAGATCTCCACACTTTTTACTAAATTGAAGCAAGTCTTGGGGAACCAATTCCTGTAATGTGTAGTTATGAATAAAGTAATTGTTTGGAGGTCATTAATTTTGGGCAACTCCTAGAACTGAGATTACAAGCCCTTCTTACCTGCTTTTGTCAAATATTTTCCATTTGCACAATGGTCTGAATAATTAAAATAATGGCTGAACTTCCTGACATTAAAATCAGTCTGGATGAGTCCCTTACATATGTGCTTTGTAACAGCTGGGAAGTAGCATGCCAAACGGTCTTTGGTGAGCTAGCAAAGGCACAAGTGCTTAAAAATATAAATATACCTGCACATCAGCAACTGTCAGCCCCTATAGGTGAACCCAGGTTCAAGAAGAGCAACATTTTTATGGAACTCCTGATACAGGACAATCAGATAACTTGAGCATTTATTATTTTCTTATGTGGATCAAAGAGGAAATATAAACTACCTCCAGATACAAATACTGTAGAGCTGTAAATGACTATGAGCAGTATTTTGACACTCCAGAAGGGAGAAGTTAAGAGTAAGGATAATAAGAAAAAATATTTCTAATTGTAAGATATGCTGGACCATTGAAAGGTCTCCTAAGGGAAGAAATAGACAGCGAATCTCTGAAATGTTTCAAGCACAGACTGAACACAATGAATGATTCTTCAATCAGAAATGACCTTGTACTGTGAGGAATAAAGGGCTAGACGGCTTTACTGCACTTCTACAGGTTTTCTATCTGAGTGACTCTGTGAAGCTTGTCGTGGATGTGTGAAGGTTTTTTTTAAGCAGATGGACAACCATTAGGTTGAAGGATACTGTCAGAGTACCGTTGGGTCTTACTCCCTGTGCGTTTCAGTATGCGTGATGATAATCTCCTGAAATGTACAACCACATTCTGAAGCAGAAGTTAGAAAGAGTGGCTACTGCCACAAGACCAGGCCTACTCAAAAGAAACGAGGAACTGATATTTCTGCTCATGTCTTGGGGGAGAAGCAGGTCATGGATGTCCACTTCGGAGAATACTTTCCCTCTAAGTGAGTAAATTTTTAGGAGCTGGCTTTGAAAAACTTGGTTTACACAATCATACACAATCATCGTTTGGTTGTAAGATCCAGTAAGTAGAACACAACTCCAACAAGTAAGCAAATTATGGAGCTTCACATGTTTCAACCTCTCACAACCCAGCTAGGTCCAATCTTGTAAGATACACGTCCTTGTCCTGTGAGTGACATGTGTGTTACCGATCTTAATGATTGTTTGTTGCAAATTAAACATTTTTACCATCTGGCAACATTAGATTACAAATGTCAGAACAGTTCCAGCACATGAAATGTTTCCATCACCGTAAACAAACTGTTAGCTGGATCTCGCTACAGTGTGAGATTGATACAGCTGCCTGTAGCCCAGAGAACAGATCTGTAAATACAAACAAGATTTAGCTTACTTTATGTGCCTTGCCAGCCCTCTGTGTACTTAGTGTAGAGGTTGCCCAGGCACGAACACCTGGCTCAGGGCACACAGCAAGCCATCCTTTCCCTCCCACCCACTGCTTCTCTTTCTGGTGTGTTTTTACCTTATATGTGACTCCGGGCTGTTAAGTGAACTCTTTTCTAAATGGCTACACTCACAGTTCTAACTGACAATAAGCCTTTTTCCAAAACACCAGCAAAAGAACGGACCCTTTATGTCATAGAGATGCTTTGAAAAATAAAGCAAATTTTCAGAAACTTCCTGAATATTCACAGAAATGGAGAGGTAAATAAGAAGAATAAAGTAATAAAAAAAAGACAAGAAAGAATTTACAAAATCTGAAGTGGAATACAAACAGTTTCGGGAACAGCTGGTGATTTTTCAGCCAGTGCGCAGTCTCCGGTCACTAGAGGGCCCCCCAACACACCGAACCGGCTGCTGCTCTCCACACACACTCACGCACCACCTCCCGTCTGCAGCCCGGGTCCAGCGCCGCTGGCTGGTACCCGCCTTTCGGCGCTGGGTGGGGACGTGGAGGGCTGATGTTACGGATCTGCCTCTGTGGCTCGTAAGCCCCACCTACGTTAGAGTTTTCACTGAGATCACGGATGTGCTTTTTGAGGCCACATCCCTGTTAACTTTGCATTGTAGTGTTGTCCGAGCGTGTGGGTTAGATTGCTTTGGGGTGAAACAAAGTCATATAATGAACTGCAGAAGTACATGTGCTCCAGTCGCTAAAAATTATTTTGGTCCTTAGTGGAAGTCTGCAACCACACATTAAAAGAAAAACTCTTTTAATGGGATGGCATGACTACTCTGCTCTACAGATTCAGTGTTGCAGCACATAAGTTGCTAAAATGGACAAAACAGTTGTGCTTAGATTTTGCTGAAGGAGAAGGATGCTAGAAAGTTTGTTTCAGAGACTGAAAATCCCCAAAGTGTATATATATTTGGGTTATAGTTTTTCATTCATGTCTGTCTTAAATTAAAAGCTTATAATTAAGACAATTGTAAGAGACATTAGACTCATAATTGAGTGGTCAAAGGGAAGCCTGAAAGAAATGAATGAGATAGGTGCTGTAAGGATCTCTGACTGTTTTGACCTGGCCATTGAGCTAGATCTTTTGCCTGCAGAGTCAAGCCTGTTCAGGTCTAATGATCTGGTCTTCTGTGCATCAGTTTCCCATGGAGAGAGTACAAAGGCGGAGCTCAGTTTGGCCCTAGCCAAGCCTCCCAAGATCTTCCCCTTGCTGGGAACAGTGAACCTTTATTGCTGAGGTGTAGGTTCCTCGAAGTGGTCTGTGAGCTCAATGAACCTGAACACTCCAAGCGAAACCCAAGCAAAGCGACACAGTTGTAAGAACTCTTGGAAAAAAAATCCCCTCCCCAGCGTCAGCTTGATGCTCAGGGGCAGAGGCGGAATACACCAAACTTGGCTCTGCTTTACCCCAAGCTTTCAGGAAACTCCTCACAGTGAGGCCAAGAGCTATGTTTGTAACAAAACTTAAACACAAGCAAAATTTATCACGTTTTGAGTTTCTTCATGAAAGGTTAGACCAACTTGGGATGTACTCTGCTGGGATAAGAGGAGAGATGGATTCTGCCCTTAAGGGCCAATTTGACATCCATTGAAATCACAAGAGAAACTCCCAGGGAAGCAAGTTTAAACCTTTAAACACTCTTAGAAAAACAGCTACCACAGTTCTCTGTCACTCTAGTTAACCATCTATAAACAGTTACTCACTTGACCTCTATTTGATCTCTCCCTCTGCCCTCCAAGGAATCTTTTGGGTCCAACACACATTATGGATCTCTCTGTACGTGAACATTTGGACTATTTTACTGCAACAAGAACAGACCTCTGGCAATTCTATCTGAAACCTAGTTATTTGGGGAGATAATTTTTTTCCTTCTGCAGAATAGATAAATCCAACAAGTTACTTCTCTTAGTTTATGCTGTTTTGCTGCAAAAACTTATTACTAAAAGTCCTGTTTCACTACATATTACCAGCATTCAAAACAAGAAGGTCAAACTGCTCTAGGCTTGTCCTAGCTGATGTTTGGATGTGCAGCAAGACTGCAAAGCCTTCAAAATCTCATCTGATTAATAGTCTTGGCAAAAAAAGAAAATCAAGGCCCCTTCCCCAAGCAAACATAAGGATATCTCAAGAATAAGACTACTATTACAAAAGAATTCTTAAGCAAAACAAGAATGACAGTAAGATGAAGGTAAATCTAAGGGTATATAGTCAGTAACTGAAGAAACAAGAAATTTATACCTTGTTTATTTTTTTTTTGAAGGCATTATAAAGCAAAGAATTTCACAGTTACTTTTTACAAAATAATATAAATCATTAAACTTTTGAAACACTTAAGATCTTCAAGCACTATTAACACTGCACCTGAAGGATAACATCCATTAATTAATGTCGATTTTAACATTTTAGCTTCTTTCATTCCCTTCCAATCACATCTTCATACTATGTGGAAAGAAGTCATTTAACTATGCTTTGAAAAACTTAGCTTGAAGACAAAGAGCCAGATGCTAAATTGTCGTAGTCATTATCATGTAAGTTAGTGGTTGATGTTAACAGACAGACAGCAGGTCGATCCCACAGCCTAATACTTGTACATTTCTAAATGTAGTTAATCTTAACTCCAGCTCTCTGGACTTCCTGGCAGTAATATCCCCGAGTTATACTGTATTTTACTTCAGATTGCAGAGATGCATTGTGAATCTGAATTCTGCTTAAAAATAGATTCTGCATGAATGCTACGGCTGTCCAAAAAACGTTGCACACTGAGACCCAGATACTGAGTCCAGAAAATACTAAGGAAGATCACGGTCAAATCATGTTACAGAATATTCATGGTTGGAAATGATTAGATTAGTGAGAACGAGATGAAAACAAAGGGTAATATTTCCCAACTTGAGGACATTTCTTTTAATTCATGTTTCTTAATAAGTGATGTTGTACTGGCTTACTTTAGACAAACTCTGTGGAGATTCAAAACAAATTCTGATAATAGTGATTTCATTGCTGGGTTCTGCCAATCTAAAATTCTAAGCAACAGAAATGTTGCCATCTCCTTGTTTAAGAAGAAGTGTAATTTGATACAAACACATTAAAATGTTGGAGTCTCATATTATTAGAAAAGGCTGTCTTGAGCTGTGTTGAAATTAACACTAGGTCTATTTAAGGTTTCTGAATTCACCCTTTCTTTGTTAGCATTCAGATAAAAGATTAAATTTACTGGCTATTAAGGAGTTCTGGCTGCAGCTGGCTGTGGAGGGGGATTCAGCCACCCAGATCATACTGGGGATTTTCTGAGCACTCAAATAAACACTGGTCAATTCTGTGGGAGTTAACATTAAGCTGAAACTAAGTTTTCAAGCAATTTAACACTTGGCAAGTTATTCGACTTCCTTTCTAAGTGCACAATTCGTTCGGATTTCCCTGAGTTTATCATTCTTTATTTGGGGCTGGAGAGAAACCTGTCGGTTTATTTTGTTTTGTTATTTCGCTGCTGTTGACATGTTAAATTCAGAATCGTTGTATGGTAGGTAGCAACTGGAAAAAAAACCCCTGGTCACTGTTGAGAAGAACTCAGTTATTGTATGTGGATCTCAACTTCGTTCCAGTAGCAGGACGATTCCAGTGAAGCCGTGAGGGCAGCCCTGCCACACAGGGCTCTGCGCTGGTCGGGAGTCCCTCCTGCCGCAGCCTCTTTCAGCGATGGGTTTGCTCTGCCCTGAAACTAGCCCCGTGCCCTGAAGATAACCACCGGGGGAAATCCTGGGCGTGGAGAGGGCTACGCTGCTCCATTAAAATTGCCCTTGTAAAAAATTCCCCCCAAAATTTACTTTGATTTCTGCGTGACAGAGACCACCTTGTGGGCGAGTGCGCGCGTAGGTGGGGACAGACGGGATACGAAGGACGAGCCGGGGCAGTCCAGCTCCTCTGGTGCGGAATTCCCGTGACCCTGCCAAGCCCCGACACTGGAGGGAGGCAGCTGCCGGGATGCTGCTCTCTGCTGTGGGCATTAGGGAGGTGATGGGGAGCTGCCGAGTGAGACGTCCCACTATTTCTCCTCGGGAAACTCCTACGCAAGGGTGGCTGTGGCAGAGGGAGAGAACAGTCGAGGCTCGCACCAGAAGCCGGGGCATCCTCCTGTCCTAAGGACGAGAATGGGAGCCCTATTTGAATCCGACTGCACTCAGGTATCCAGAGGTGTAGGGAAAACCATTGCATTTGTGTGCTGCGACTCTTCGAGTCAGCTCTGTCCAGGCATTTCCTAGGATCAAACCAGTTTTCCCCTTCAATGACAACATATATTAATGTCTGAGGATGCAGAGGGGGCGACTGCTATGTAGATTTAACTGATCTCGATCTCGTTCCACATCCATCCAGTCTCTTTGAGTAGGTATTTGAACTGTTTTCTTTTGTGTCAGTTGCAACAGCAAAGACGCACTATTGATCTCTTCTGTTGTTGACCCTACGCTACAGCCGCGGTCCAGGTGGGGCAGCAGCACCCACGAGCAGCGTCTGCAGCAGGCTTGATTTCCTGCTCCCGTCCTTGCGGAACGTTACAATGGTCCCAGAAGCTGTAGCCAGGCTCACAGCACTAATTATGTTTAATATCATTTCAGTGTTTCAGGTCCCTGTGGTACTCTGCTAGCTTGCCTAAGAGAAAGGGAGAGAGCAAGATCAGCCTAAAATTCAGGACATCCTGGTAGGCAGGGATAAAGAAATGCAAGCAATGTGATGGAGCTAATGTTCAGCCTTGNGTGGCTCAGTGTCAATGCAAGCATTTTCCCCGTGATCCTTTATGTGAAACAGACACAGGTGCAGGATCTGGGCCCCCCTCAAGAGGTTTCCAACCCCCTGAGCTGTGGCTGGGAGAGTTTGAAGTTAGCCAGGGTGTAAACCAACGTGCTGCCGGCTTTGATAGGCATCATGGACACGTCCTGTAGACATCTCCATTCCAGGATTCCAGGATTAGCTTTACCCACTCACCCCTGTTGTGTCACAACCTTACACGAGGGTGCCTGTTTAAATGTGGCCGAGGGGTCCAAATTCAATCAAAGTCTCGATGTTTATTCGAAGTATTGAATGGCAACAAAGATCCCCGTGGGCTTGGACTACAGACAGCGAGGACGTGCTTAAGTCAATTACACTTGACAATGCTGTAATAGCTGAGGGTAAGCGGTACCCTTCGACCTCCCGGCTCTGCAGCGCCAGCGGGGCTTTCAGCCGAGGTGCCAGGGAGCCCGGCAGCATCTGCAATACAAAAGAAGCGAAATGTGGCAGTAAATGTACAACTGGGTTCAGCTCATAGTGGGGAAAAGTGGTGCTTTGAGCCAAACATGCGGCTCTCCCTCTTTTGGGGGATGTTCTCAAATCCCCAACAAACTTACTGGAACGTGAGACGCTAGATGTAATGCCCGGGACACTAGGGTAAATCTAAATTCGGGTGAGCGAGAGTGAAGTGGGATATTTTTGCGCTTCCTGGTTGTGAGTGTTGAGTTGTTATAGAATGAGTGGCAACTTTCTCTCCCGATCTCCGGGTTGAATGGAGAGCCCGTGATCCCAGCTCCCCGATGCAGCCCCAGACGCCGGGCGGGTGGGACTCTCCGGAGTCGCTCACCGCCGCCGATCCTGAAGAGGCTGGGGTCTTGGGGTTGCTGGGGCAAGCCTGGGAGAAGGCTGACGGAGCGAAGAGAAGAGACCTCGATCTTTTGGTTCCTTTCCAAGCATTTATAACAGAGGAAGGATGTAATAACATGCCACGGGCAATAAATCATAGGCTAGCTACTCCCCCTGGCTCCCCTCCCCCTCGCCCGGCGGTCCCGGCCCCTCTATAGAGGGAGGGGAGGAGGGGACTCCCGCAGAGCTCTGCAGCCGCCGGAACAAGCAGTCCAGCGCCTGCTCTGCGCCCTGGCAGCCACCCAGCATGGACCTCCGAGCCCTGGCCCTGCTCGCCTTCGCCCTGGCCGTTGTCTCCCTCTCGGAGGGTAAGTGTTGGAGCCCCGCAGCTCGCCCCGCAGCTCGCCCCGCAGCTCGCCCCGCAGCTCGCCCCGCAGCTCGCCCCGCAGCTCGCCCCGCAGCTCGCCCCGCAGCTCGCCCCGCAGCTCGCCCCGCAGCTGCTCAGATGTGCAAGATTGAACTGCCCCGAGCGACAGCGGTTGTGAACTGAGAGCAGGCAGATACTCCCGCCTTCCCTTTCTCGCTCTTTCGCTTGTGGAGAAGGAAGGCTGCTCAAAGCAGTCCTCTGCCAAACTTATCCCTGATTGAAATCGGCTGCGGGAAGACTTAACAGCGGCGTTCGGTCTGTAGGGAAGCAGCTGGGTTGCAGAACATACCCATCAATTTCCCCCCAGCCTTTACTGACCCTCATGGTTGGAGGAGATGGGAAATGGGTTGCCGTTCGATTCCTTTTCTGTCCTCTCGTGATCTGCCTTTCCCAGTCAGGGCAGCGCTGAGCCGAGGTGTTCGCTCGGCAGGAGCGCACCGCACCCCCGGCCAAGGTGCTCGGGGAGGTTTAGCGGGGCACGGGGAGGTGTCTGGAGGACGCGGGCTGGCTGTCGCGGTCCATCCTACAGCCTGCCGTCCCGCCTGTGGCCCCCGGCTGCGGGCAGACCTGAGAACCGCAGCAATTCGCGCCTCTCCCTCCGCATCCCGGTGCGCGGGGCTCCGGGGCAGCCGAACTCCCCACGCGTAGCAGAGTCCCGCCTGCAGCCTCTGGGCATCTCCTGGCGCTCCTGCGCCTGGCAGCAATTTGCCACCTTTTGTCCCTTCATCGAAAGCCGTCTGATAATGAGCGCTCTTTCATTCCTCTGGTGCTGCCTCTTTCTGCCGTTCTGTCGACCGAAACTTGGGTGTTACCTATACGGAGATGCCCTCCGGATCCCCTTTTGTTTAGCCTAAAAAGAGTTAATTGTTCTCGATACTTTCGACTGTATCTTTGCGCAGCCCCGTCTCGGCGAAGCACACCACTAGGCAGCACGGAGCAAGCACTGCTCAGAGAAACCCCGACAGGCGAGACCCAACCCGGGTGGTCGCAGGTGTCAGGGTCTGGAGCGAGGTGGGGGAGCTTTGTCGGCCCGTACCCTGTCTGCCACTCGGACAGGAGGAGCGGGAGTGGGGAGCCGGGGATTCAGGGGCTTGTCTTGCAGTGATAATAGAAGGCTTTTGCCTGCTTCTTTGCATGTCATGTACTGCACTCAACCCAGATCCAGTTGAGGATTTCACCAGACTACCTTGTCCTAGAGGACAGGTGGTGAGCTGTTTTTTTCCTAGTCACTGGTAAAGCAGTACCTGCCTACCACAGCCTCATTGCCAGGGAAATGGAATTTTTCTAGTCTTAAAATGTTCCCAGCCCTCTCCTGATACTGATAAATACACCCTTGGATGAATGGGAAAAAAATTATACTTCCATCAAATCTTTTGTCTGTTTGTGCCTAGCCTGCTTACCTGATTATAGCTTCACTTGCCATTCAATTGCCAAGAACTTCCCAGCCCGCACAGCAAGCTACTGATATTACTTCACAGCCGAACTGGCAACTCACTTGTTTCCTTTCTGTGCAGTTTCAGTGTGGCTGAGATCCATGTGGAATGAAATAGGTATCATCCAGCATTGATAAGTGGCCACTCTATAAGGGAGAAATTTGTGAGTGTTTTGTCTCTAGAGAGAATTAGCCAGAAAAACTGAGTGTCCAGAGCCAGCAGATCTCAGCTTGAGTTAGAAACCAGTGAAACTTTTTTATTTTAAAAAACTCAAACACTCGAAACCAAGAACCCTTCAAACCGAAGGCTACGATGTAGTCAAGATCTTTTCCTTTTTTTTGTAATGAAATAAGGCTGAAGAAATGGCATTGCTATGTCTGAATAACATCTAGCTCTTCTGTAACTTTAGGCTATATTCAGACATTGTAACCAAACATGCCAGAGGGAGAAAGGTCTTCAAAGATTTATATACAGTCAGTTTAATGAAAACTGGTGTTTCCATGTAATGGTGCAATTAACAGATTATTCTAACTTGTCCTACTGAAAGAATTGCTTCAGCCAGGGCTCAGTGTTTACTAGACATCAGAAAACTCACAGAGCATTAACTCCTGCAGTACAAATCCATAGAATAGTTGTCTTGATCAGCTTTGCTGGGCATGGAATATTATTTTCAAATTTTGAGATGCAGAAGATATTTATCAGCCTTGAAATATGACCAGAAGTGTCCTTTTGCCAAATCCCTCTTCCTCCTCCTGTTTGGGATGATAGGGGTTCATGGTCGTCAGCCTTGCTTTGCTGAGAGCAGAGTGAACCACAGCCAAGCTGCCAAAGCCAGACTGATGGAGAGGCAGTAGCACGAGATAATCCCTGTTGGTGATGCTGAGAGCTGACCCAGGTCAGCGCCTGTGCTGCCTCTCCCTGGTCCTCAGTGTCTCTTGCTAATGACCAAGCAAGAGACAGAAATGCCAGAGAGATTCTTGTACTGGGAGGAGAGTCATTCCAACTTTGCATTGGGATGGTAGAACACTGAATGCTGGAGTTTTCCCTTTCCTTTGCTGCGCTGAATGCACTTTGTTGGGAAGGAAGCAGCTTTGGGACTCAGATGTGTTAGTCTTGGTTAAACTTTCTCTGCCTTTGATTTCAAATGACATGGGATCAAAAATTGCTTTCTCAGTCTTAAACTGGATTTGAATTCTCAAATCATAGGCCTGAACAGTTAATCTCTTCTGTGATGTTTAGGGTAAAGCTTGCTTGTTATTTGCTTGGTACAAGGTTGCAGAGAAACTTCCACTGCAGTTCTGCTGAGCTGAACATTGGTGCCCGGACTCCCATTCCAATATATGTAGCTCTTTGAGAGGCTCACCCTGCCTGCTTCTACCTCTTCCTCCTGCAGATGGGAGTTTCTCCTCTGTTGATTTGTCCAATCACTGATGTAAAACAGACAATCCTCCAGTCCTGTTAATTTGTAGTCCAGATTCTGGTGCAAATCTGGAAGAATTGTATTTCAACTGCTGAATTCCTCTCTGCTTGCCCTTCTGCCTCTGGGATCTGATTCTGGCCCATATGTTGAGAAACCCTTGGCAAAAAAGGGTTTCCCTCCTGAGGACATGGTAATTTCATTGTGTTGTCTGTGGTTATATGTGCTAGGGACAGGCGCTGGCAGATGTGCAATATATGCAGATAAGCTGCTCTTTGAAAAGCTGACTTCTTTCTCACCTTCCTAGACAGCGGTTTATGGATTCCAGCCTTTCCCTGCTCTATAGCTCTCCGTCTGCCAAACTGGGTTTGGATGCTGAGAGAACTGCTATGTGGCTAAATAAACAGGGTGGTAGATTGCTGTGTGGGATCTAAAGGCCTGTCAGATATAGATCTGACCATCTAGAGCATAAGCCAGACCTTATACATTAGGTGTATGAAGCTAATTCCTCCAAGAGGCTGAAACTGCTCTGCTAGGAAATCGTTTAAAATCTACGGCTGCTTAGACTTGCAGGCAAGGCTCCTAGGCTTGGCTTTTAGTGTGCGCAGAGCTTTGAAGTTAAGGACTCTGTGTGCACTTGGTCACCAGTTATTAAGTTCTCTCACAGAAATTCAGGTAGCAGGACTACATCAGAGGCTATGGTGAGTGCCAGGCTGCTCTTCTCAGTTCTACATGCATATGCATGGCTCAGCTTTAGCCTGAGGGCTTGAACTTAATTGCAGTTAAACTTCATGCCAGCGACAGAATTCTGCAGTTTGGTGGTCCCTGATTAGTATATGAGAAGCGTAGTGCCTGAGAGCTCTCCCTTCGATTGCCATCACTTCACCACAGACCGGGAGTTCAAAATCCTCCCTATCTCTCCTGCGAAACCACTGTGATCTCGCACCTCCAGAGTCATACCTCCTTGTAGTGGGAGGAAAGGTTGGCTGTGATGGGGAAAGGTCAGCTACTGGGCCCTGGGAAAGCCTCAAAGATCCAGGGCTTTTCTGTAGCCAGTAAGTCCCCCGTGAAAAGACTGCACCTTTGCTGAGCCGTTTTGATCTGAACCCTTTGGAATTCAGCGCTTTCTTCTGGCTACCTTCTAATCTGGCCTCGAGTCAAAATCATTTGACAAGAACAACACTGAGGACAAGTGCCCCCTCTTTTGGCCTTTATCTTGTCTAATTACCAGGAGTGTCCCTGCACAATGAAGCGGCTCCTTATTCTAATCGCTTCTTCTTATCTCAGTTTTCTCTCCCTCTTCTTTTGTCTTCCAAAAACCCACGCACCATTATATGAAGGCTGAGTACTGAAGGTAAAGGATTGTGCTGTGAGCTGCGGACCAACGCTTTCCCGAAGCTACAGCTTTCCTGCTGCTTGTTTTTCACCTACATGTTTAGGGGGAGTTCCTGTCAGCCCTGGTCCGTGTATGTGTGCTGCTGGCGCGGGGAGCAAGAGAGACTAACGGAGAGTAACGTGTCCTTTCTCTCCCTGTGTCCTGCAGAGAAACCCGTCAGCCTGACTTACCGTTGCCCATGTCGATTCTACGAGAGCAACGTGGCAAGAGCCAACATTAAGCACCTCAAAATACTCTCCACACCCAACTGCTCACTTCAGATTGTGTAAGTCTTTCTTTCAGCTGGGTGCAAAGCTCGGGTGTCAAAAAGTAGAGTAATGCAGCTGGTTCCTGCTTTGATGGCTGCAAATTGATCATCTCAGGCCATTATTTGCAATTCGTCTCTTAACCCCACGGGTGAGATACAGCTGATCCCTGCTTTACCCCACACAAAGGAGCCTGGCTCTTTCCCAGGAGCCTAGATGTTTCCCAGCTGTTTTCTACCTCTGTCATCTCCCAGGGACTGTGTGTGATCCCTCGTCCTGTTTCCCCATGGGTATGTGAGCAGCCTGCCCATTGCCTGGGATGTGGAGCTTCACATCTTTAGCAAAAGACTTTTCAGTGGTCGGAGTCTTGTAACGGTCCAGTTCTCCAAAGAGAGGAGTTCAGAAAATGAAACAAATTCCTGGATTTTGTGTAGCCTCCACAGGAGGTACAGACCCTAAGCATGTGCTGGTCTAATCTAGGCACACAGTAACGTGCAGGTCACAGCAGGATAAAAATTAGTGTGTTCCCAGTGGAAAATACTGCTTTTCAGGGAAAATTGTAGATTTTTGTGTGTGGTTTTAGGAAGATTTTTTTGGTCCATTTGTTCAGGGGTAACCCCCTCCCTCATCTCCAAAACCTCAAACTCTTCAGAAGGAAAGAAATAGCATTCTTCTTTTCTTTGCAAGGGAGCCTTACTACTGTCAGCTTCTGTTGACTTCTATGTGAGGGTCTCAGTGACTAAACTGGGTTTCTGTACAGTGCTCCCATCACTATTTCTCTTATGGATCCATGTTGAGCTCTTCCAGTCACAAACCAGATGCTGTAGAAATCCATTCTTTGTCATCCAAAATGTTTCTGCACTCAGAAAACTGATGTAGTTCATGAGACTTCTCAGGAATGTATACATATATCAAACAGTATACACCCATTTATGAACCAATTTTTAGTCCTATGATTATTTTGTTTTTTTAAAGTGCTTTACGTAGATAATACGTGTTTTTCTGTGTATGCTTTTGTCTTAGGATTTGGTGAAGAACAGTGAGAAAAATGTAAGCTGCAGCTGAGAAATAATTTCCTTTCATAGAAATGGTAAATCCAGCTGTGATTAACTCTGTTCTCCACCTATAAACAATTTTGGAGGCAAGGATCCAAAATGCAGTAGTGTACGGACTTGTGCTCTGGGATGGTTGGTGGATGTCGTAAGGATCCCAGCACGACTAAGCTTTGCAGAGGATTTGGGATTTTTCTGGAGTAGCATCAAGAAAATGACAGGCATTTAAGACAGGATAGAGTATACATTTATCTCTGAATTATTGTGTGGTCATAATCATTACAGACTGATAAGAGCATGAAATACTTATGCAACTCATGTTCTTGTTTCTGAGTCAAATGTGTTTGCTTGAAATGTGACTTAGTAGCACACAGAGCACAAGGTACTTAAAAACTTGCCTCCAAATACCCCTGGAACACCTGGAGTTTGAAGTAGATCTCTATCAAAACAGAAGCTGAATTGAAATAAAAGATAACATATATATTGTCTTGATGGTTTTAAGCACCCTCTGAATTTAGATGCTATGCAGTGAAGGTGTAAGTAAGTTTTATGCTCCTGTTTTGAGGAACAGAGAATCTCAGTGAAATCACAGAGTTTCAGGGAAGGTTTTTGCACAAGAATGTTCCTCTTTATGGCTGAGGGGAATTGCATTTGGAAAAAAAAGGCCTAAGTGCAGGCTTTGGTTCTACTGGAAGTCAGCTCTCCAAATCCATAAACCTCTGTCGGTGTCTAATTCTGCAAAGACCACCCTAAATTCTCTGCTTTTCAGTAGGGGGAAACAGGCATTTTCAGGTGCAATTAATTGCATCCTGAAGTAGATACCTAAGCCAGTTCACATTAATAGTCCATACAATTGCCAAGGTGTCTCTGCCATGGCTGTACAAGGAGCAGGGGCTGACAGGCTCCAGAATAAATGGCTAAAGAAATTACTGTTAGTATTAGGTGAGAGGAACTGCATTGCATGCGGCTGGAGGCTGGCTGTGTGTGCTTTTGGTGTTGTACGCTGCAGGGTCAGCGTGAGTTCCCAGGCATTGCTAACATCAGCAAATCCATTCTTACTCTCTGTTGGTATCACTTCACTGGAAATGTGCCAGCTTGGCACTGCTGGAAGGGAAATATGAATTAGGCCCATTCATCTCTCTATTGATGAGACTTTTGCAAGACTGGATCTTCAATGTGTTTATGTTACAACTATGTTGTTGCATAACTTCAGACCAAGGAGCCTTTCTGACCTGTTGTGTTTTAAGCCATAGTTTTATATTCTGCAGATTTTATTTTGGAAAGAAAGGAACATTTTGGCGTTCATCCAACAGAATGCTTAAACAAATACTGAACTTATTCCTGTGGGCATTTCCATTAAATTGCCTGTTCCTGCCACTTCTGCATGGCAGGCAGGCTGCTTAAGGGGCGATTTCTGAGCAGCTGAGGCTGAAGCAGGGTGCTGGGGGAATGTAGGAGATCACTGTGTGCTGAAGGGGCCCTGAGAACTTTGGGGGTGAGACCTAGGTGAAAAGCTACCTGTACTACTGCAGCATGAAAGAAGCAGATAGCCCAAATGGCATTTGAATTTGGCAAATTCAAATTGGCTAAACAGTCTGGTGTGGAAAGTGTAGCTTAGACACCCAGGAGAAATCCCTCTGGAGGTTTCTGCTTTTGTTTCCAGGGCTGAATGAGTAGCAGAGGGAAAACTTGCCTCTGGCACTATGGTCCTTCCAGTTGTCTTCGTGCTTGCCACCTGTTAATTTGGTTTTGTTTAAAACAAACTAATGAATGACCAGGCCTGTTCAGAACATCTAAGAGGTATGGTTTGATCTCCAGAACCTGTGAAAGTTCAATTTGGTTTGAATCTGAAAGATGTTCTTAATTAAGTCCTTGCAAAAAATGTACCTATATTTACTTCCTATTACAGTGCTTCCAAATGAAGTTTTCATAGAATCATAGAGTAATTAGGGATTAGAAGGGACCTCGAAAGATCATCTAGTCCAATTTGCTGTTGTCAGCATTGAAGTCACATCTCAGGTATGAAATGGAAAACTTAGAATCAAGTTCTGTACCTGTCCCACTCCCAAAGCAGTATCCCAGTACAGACCACAAGCATCAGCATCAGAGGAGCGAGAGAACCCATCTGCTTCATGGTTAGCTGAGGGCAGCACTGACAGACACCCAAGGCAAATTCAGGCACCGTAGGGTGGGTAGCAGATGTGGGCTGAGTCACATCACACTAGGCTCACTCTGACTTTTCTCCTTTTGCAGTGCAAGGCTCAAGAGCAACAGCAAGCAAGTGTGCATTGATCCCAAGCTAAAGTGGATCCAGGAATATCTGGAGAAAGCTTTAAACAAGTAAGGCAAGAGACAAATGGACTTAACAGCTAACATCCTGAGTTACTAAAGGGTAGAACATTAAGGGCTGGCTTTTACCATGTGGACAAAGTACTTGTGGATCAGATACTGATTTGAAGATGGGTTTGGAGTTGACCTAGTGTGTATTGAAACAACAGTGTCCAGTATATCCTAAATGTTAAACAAAGAGTTTTGCAAAGGTTTGAAACAAAATCTGCCCTAATCAATCTGTTCTGGGGTCCCTAACTCATCCTCTTTTAAAAAAGCCGTTCTCCCAAGGAAAATCCTTCCTTATGCCCCCTCTTCCCCAAGGCAAACTACAATTACTTCAGATTATGTATTGTTCCAGTTCTTTGGAGCCCCTTCTCCATGTTACATTGGGGTCTGTTTGCACAGGCAGCTGAGACTGGGGGGACTTGGCACTAAAGAATTTTTATCTGCTGGCCAGTGTGGAGTTAATATTGCTGGAGGTGAGAAGCTCTGTCATGAACAAGCCTCTCCCACAATGCCAGGGAAAATCCAGCCAGACTTGGCAAATTCAGACTTTTAAAATCTATTTTTATTCCCCTTAAAAGCGGGTGATCGTAATAGCTACTCTAAGGTGACCCAGCCTATCTCAGTTCAATTTTATGGCGAGCAAAAGCAGCACAAAGAACACCTCTGTGCTGAGTTGTAGGGGGGGGCTCCAGCCTTCCTTGCTTGGAAGATGAGACAAGTGATGGTACAAAGCATTCCTTGCTTGCCCAGAGTCCTAGTCTGTGGTTGATCCAGTAGTGACAATGGCATTTGGCCAGCAAGTCTACCTGTGCCCTCAGTATCCCTCCCACTCTTGCCGCCACATTCCCACTCCTCAGTAAATGCGCTGTAACCATGCTGAACCTTGCCAAACTGCATCTGTTAGGTAAAGGCAGGGCTGGAATCCAGTCAGGTGCAAAATCAGTGTATTTGTGGAGAAAGGTGGACAAGTGTTTGGCCCCAGGGCAAATGCGAAGCAGTGCTGGGAGCTGGTGTCTTCCACTGTTTGCTTTGTAAATGCATCTGCCAAACTCGGGGTAAAGGGTTTTTTATAAAACCCAACATAACAACATAACGTTTTGTTCCTCTCTGTTTTTACAACAAGCAAGGGGAAAAATGCTACCAGAAGTAAAGATTCCTCCATATGGTCCTTTTTTGACCACACCAGGGACAAGAGTGAGGAGAAGATAAGGAAATCAGATAAAAAATTGACTGTGATTCCAGCCCTGGCAGCTCTTCCCATCTCATCTGATGCTCAGTGCCTTCTTCTCTTTGTCCTTTGGGCAAATGCTCTGCAAAAGTAATCCAGGTTAATTCTGCCAGGATGGCTTTGGCTTTAGACACAACTGAACCTAACAATGGGATGTGGCCCATGCTGACAATCCTAGGGGCTCTAGAGACTTTGTTTTCCATTTTGGGAAGATCCTCAAGCCCCTGCCTAAGTTTCTGTTTGCCGACACTCCCAGTGGAGCTCTTGGTGCTACTCATAAGACCTGAAACTTAGGAGGCACTTAACAAATTCATAGGATTGGGCAAATGTGATTATGTGCTCAGATCCTGCCTCCCTGACTTAAGGGAGCAGCTCAGCTGGAACATACTCTGCTTCCGCTTCCATTAGGGAAGGTCTGGGGCCAGCTCTACTGAAATCAGCGAGCCCAGGCCAGACCTCCAGCCAGATTCTCAGTTTTGTTTACCTAATGCTAATCCAGAAGCAATTCTGTTCGTTTTGGTTTACATTGAGTAACAGAAGAGAATTTGGTCCCAGCTCTGTGAAATACAGTGACAGACAGCAAGTATCTCCATCACCTAATCTGTAACCACGGCATTGTTTTACTTGTCCAACTAGTAATGCTAGCACCAGTTGCATATTCATGCCTCACAGACAGTCAGGGCTCTGTCTGTAGCATTTTCACAAGGTATGATTTTTATATATTTTAGTGCACAGCTTTGACTTCAATGAAATGTACTTTGGAATATATTTATAGTGCATCAAACAGTTCATATATTTGAATTGGAGCCACATGAATGTTGGTAGTTTAAACCACTGATATCCCTCTAAACTACTAACGTCTTGTAAAATAAATCTATATAGATCTATAAATGTTAATGTAGCTATCAATTTCAATCAGCCATATATTATATTTTTTCACTTGTACTGAAATTGTATGAAATGTGACATTACCCTATATGCACTAGCAATAAAATGGCTAATTGTTTCATGTTATGAAAACCCAACTGTACATGGGAATTTATTTTTCTGGAATAAAATCAATACGTTTTGTAGAAAGGGCTCCTGTAATTGCTTAAGTAAAACTCAAACTGTCAAGACATCTTAATCTATACCAGTGCTTCAATATGAGAGTATTTTCCATGTTATAATCTGCAGCTAAGGGCAAGGAAAAGTTCATAAGATACAGTAGCCCAACACAGTTGATTGTGAAATCAGAGATGGTTTTTAGTAAAGAATTAGTCTGCTCATTAATTCTGCTTAGCCTTTATTATTGCTTTACATTCATCTCATCTTCATGTAATGAGACATCAGTAAAATACATTCAGGCTGTCAGGAATCCAAACTCCTTAACTGGCTTTGGAAATCATTGTGTGCAGCTGCTGTGGCAAGCATCATTCAACATCCATCCATTTTATAGACAAGGGGTAAATCAGTCCTTTCTTGAACAGCTAACACATCCTTTATCACTTCCAGGCAATCCCAGTCTTCACTTACAGTACTCTGACTGCCTTTCCATTTTCTCCCTGTGCCAGGATATGCAAAATACAGCCCACGCTTAGTTTACAGGGCCCAAAATACACAGAGGTCATCTTATCTGCCGTTATATTCATGTAGTCCCACCTCAGAACTTTGGTCACTCTGAAATGCTGGAGTCCATTAAGTTCTGCAGCTGTTGCTGCCATGAGTGAGATACCTGATGGATCTGGAGGAGATAAAGTCAAATAGGAAAAGCCTTTTCCTGGAACCCACAAGCAGAAAGAAAACTACCAGCTTTTAGGGGCTGGCTGTGATAGGAGCTATGCCCTGCTGCGTACACAGTGTTTGCAAACCCTGGTGTGGTAGCTCCTCCTACTTTCTGACCTCATTTATATATAAGGGCTGTAGTGCAAAATACCAAACAGCTACCTCCCAGTACTCTACACTTGTTTGCTGGGTGAGTGTCCTACATAGTGGGGGACAATGCAGCCTTGTTTTAAGGCACTGAATGCCCACAAATCCAATAGAGTAGCCCCTGGTTCTTGTTGATGTCAGTGGGAATGCTGGTTGAAAAGTCAGAGATGCATCTCCCTCTGCTTTTGTTGTACCTCGGGGTGCCATGTAGATGGTGGGGCTCCTGGCTGACAAGTTCTGGGAGACATTTGCAGAGGCTTTCGTGTTTCAGGGGAAAGAAGCGTTCTGGCCTCAGTATTAGCAAATGTCGGCAGGGCGTTTTGATTTGCCTGTGCCTGAGGCAGGGGGTGTATGAAGGGGGACGTTATCATTCACACTCGGACAGCAAACTGTGAAGGGGCCATAGGATAACTGTGAATAAGGCCTTTGTATGTGGATCATTTATGGCAGTGTTTTGTATTTTTCTTTTAATTTAGACCACGCCATCGCACTCATAAAAAAAAGCAACAGAAGAAACGGGGCCCACTCTGCCCTTCCCGTGCAACACCACTAAAGTCTCCAGGGAGAAAGAATGGTAGGAGGCATTAGTTTCTGAGCTGGGACACCACAGGTTCAAGTCCCTGCTCTTCCATCTTCATCCTATTTGACCTTTGGGAAAACACATTAGCCTGTCCAGACCTCCCGTATTTTTTGAGGATACCTGTACTCTCCCTGCAAAGGAGTGTTACATAGATAAAACTCTTAAAACAGGACAAGTTCAGCCAAAACAGAGGTGGAAAAATTTTCCATTTTGCTGATAGAAAAATGGACACCAAAAAGGCCAAAATAACCCTACTGCAAAGCCAAGGAGAAAAACAGGAAAGCCTTACTTTTTTTCAGCTCTCTCCGTTCCTCCAGTACCAAACCGGTGGAGTTAAATTATAGCCAACAGCTGTGAATTTGTGGTTTTTAATGTCAAATGCAGCACTTGGTGGTGACAACATGATTTGGTGCATTGGTGTTTGGTTGACACCTCTGCTATGGGAGATGCTGGGCAAGTTCCAGAACGTCTGCCATGTTCTGCATGTTTCAAGTTGGTTTTTCCCCCCAAAGTGGCATGTCCTCCCTTTCTGCACCAAAAAAAGTAGGGTAACTGATGTGTGTTACTGGAAAAGACATCCTCAAAGAGGAAAACCTTGTTCATAGCTTTTAGTCACCATCTTTATGCCTGGATGAGTTTTCCAAGGCTGCTTTCACCAAGACTAGCTGCAACTGTCTTTGGCTGTGGTCACACAGCCAGTCATTGAAAGGAATATTTGTTCCAGTTGTGGAGGCTGGACATCAGGGTTTTTGAATACCTGGTGTTTACCCTCAGACACTGTAAAAGGCCAAGCAGCCCAGAGCAGAAGTAAGGGTCACTTCAGACACAACCTGGAGGCCACCAGCACAAAGCGGCTCCCTTGTTCTGAGTGAACCCTGCACACGATGCACTCACACTCTGCTGTGATGCCTAACACCCCACTCCCCCCGAGTGCCGTGCTCATACTGAGCATGGAAGACTTGGCTTGTCTGCCTCCTCCCCGAACTCCCTACCTCTGCACCGAGCGCCACATGCATTGACTGTGCAGCATGTGGCTGCTGGCTCTGTCATCCCACCTTCTCTGGGCAGCTGGTCAGCACAAGCTGTGATGTGCTGGCTGGCTGCTCCACAGCAAGTGAGGTCCCAGAGCAGGGAGGCCATGAGGGTGGCTCGTGGATGTTCAGCTCAGCTGGGGGGCCTCTGGTCTCCAGCCACCCCGTGGTGGGATCTAGACACTAACAAGAGCAGAGCATGAGCTGTCTCTGTGTTCCTGTGTCCTCACAGAGAGCTGCCTTGCAGAGAGCTGCCCTGGGTGGAGCTGCAGTCCGTCATCTTAGCAGAGTTGTGGGGTAGGATCCGGAGGTGGAGGCATTTCCAAAGCCGTTTGCTCCAGCACTGAGCCTGCTCCAAAAATTATTAATCCCACCTTTCCCTGCTGTTTGGTTTTTTTTCCTAGTCTCTCTGCCCACCAATAATTTTTCTGCTCTGGCTTTCAAGTCCAGAACAAGCTTCCTAGCTGTCCTTCCTCCTGTGTTAGCTCTGAACACTTTACTAACTGTGATGAGCACGACCTGTCCAAAGTAGCTCCTGTTGCTGGGTTTTCCCTGCTGGGTCCCAGTCGCAACTTGTGGAGAACCTTCCCCAAAGTGTTTGGCAAGTACTGGTTGGAGGGGCTGCAAAAGAAATGCCTTTGGGTTAGTCCAGAAACAGATTTGCTGTTTGACTAGGCCTGATGTCAAAGCTTTTGCAACTGAAATAAACGTTAATAGTGTCTCACTCTGTTCTTCGTCAACAGGAGGTTCAAGATGTAAGAGGCAAGCATTGTAAGCCGGCTACAGGATTTCTTACTGTAGGACCCAGAGAGCAGATAACCAGTATTAGGGAATGAACACATGTCACTGTTATCATGCAGCACAAAAGCAACACTTCATGCATTTCCAAAGATTTTTTGAGGTTTTCTTGGTTGATTGTGTTTTGTGGGTGGTTGGTTTTGGTTTGGGGTTGGGGGGGAGGTTGCACAGGTTGGCTTGCTTTCACAGTGCTATTTTTGTATGGCCAGATGTAACTATTTGAGAAAAATACGTTTTTATCCCGGTTATTACCTAGCACTGAGGGCAGATATGAACTTAAACTAACCCTTTGTTATTATATAATATTTTATTTTCGTTGCTATGTAGAGGTCCTGCTTTATTTAACTTTCTTTTGGTTCATGCAAATCTCCTGGAGTTTTAAACCTAGAAGGACATGAACTGTACAGTGCAATGATGTTGTGTAAGTAGTGGAGAAGCTTTATGTCTCCACAAGTCATCCAGGCCAAGAACATAGGAAAGCTAAAAAGCATCAGGTGATGAGAGTGGACAGCATTAGCATGGGTGGCATTTTGGGTGAAGGACTGAACTCAGGGCTAAAATCCTTCTCTGATCAGAGACCTTGGTGACAACTGTGAGCAACTGGGTCAATGCACATTCGTTATTGTGTAGTATTTGTGTATTAGGATCCGTGACACCATCTGATGTCACTTGGTATTTCCTATGTTCTCGTGTTTTTGGTGACACATTTTCGCACAAAAAATGAACGAGTTTGAAGTTCTAACCACATGGTCAAGTTGCAAGTTACTGGAGGAGTCAGACATGCTGCCACACACAAGTGTCTCTTCCCACTGACCCACAGGACATTGCTTCAGCTCACCTGGTAGCTTTGCACTGAAGTAGGTGGAGATGCATTCTCATAACCCTTCACCAGTGATGCTGTAGCCTCAGCTTCTGAACAGTCACATGTACCCAAGGGCAGTAACATCTTTGATTGTTCTGGAGAAACCTGCAAGGTTTGGAGAAAGGAGGTATCTGGGGCAAGAGAGAGTCATCCAAGTCTGTGGAAGAACTGCTTTTCTCCGGTGTGAAAATGAAGGGCTCCACTCACTGTTCTATGTGCTGGTGAATACAACAGGCTCTGGATTTTCCTTTGCAAAGTACACCCAGGGACAGGCACCACTTCTTGCACCAATCCCTACTCTCAGCCAGCGATTTCTCCCAATTCCTATCTGTGTGGGCGATCAATAATCTTTGTTGTATATTATATGGAAAGACACGTGTAGTGCTGTGGTAGTTGCATGAAGCTGTGCACTGGGATGTGAGGAGAAGCACATTTGTGCAACACAAATGCCTGTGTTTTGTGTATCTGTGTGTGTATCGTAGATGAAAAATGTTGGTAGACTGTTTTGTTGGGTTTTTTTGAGCTTGTTGCTTCAAAAGGAATCTTCCCTCCTCCCTGCAGCCTGTGTCAGGAACACCAAGCAGTGTTTCACTAAGTTCTCCTTTCTGTGGGAAGTGTCTTTAGTGCCAGAGACACTCTGGCTACCTTATTTCCACATTCAGGTAAAAATCCTGTAAGTATTTTTCTCTTTCCAGAACAGTGCTGTGACAGTGCCTCAGCTAGGACCACATGACCTTATTTGCTGTTAAACCGACTGCTGTGCCTGAAATGTGTGACTTGGACATCTCTTCTGTTGCTATCATTGCCTGTCTATTGACTTCAATACATTGTGTCTCCTTTTTGAAATGTCTATTGCCACTGTACATAATAAGAATGGTAGTGTTAATTTGAGTAGGATCAGGTGTTGTAAAGGTAAAGACAAAGAGAAATAAGAGTTTCCTGTAGGTTACCTGGACTGTACTTTACATCCTAGGGTCCATGTCCTGCCCCCACACATGCACCTGGGACTGTTAGTGGTTTGCCGGAGACAGATACGTAAGCGTCAGAGTCAAGAGAGTGTGGAAGAATCTTGGTTCTGACACAGGCATGGAATTTGTCCTCAGTCAGAAAGGTGCATTCTTCACCCATGCTTCCCATTAAAGGACAGCTTGATGTCTCATCAATTCCCACTGGAGTAAACACGGAATTCAGTAATCCTCTGGTTTTGTTTCGGTAGCTTGCCTTACTACAGGTCATAGGGGCCATGAAGATTTTGTTTCTAGGGCAAGCATTGGCCTTCCAATGAAAAATTGAGTGGGTAGATGTGACTGTACAGCCTTGGCAGCAATCTGCTGGAGTCCCAGTTAACAAGGAAGTGCATCTGGGGTCACTTCCACGGGGAAAAGTCTCTGGTCACATGGCAGCCCTTCACTGTACCCTGGGCAAACAGACTACTTAGATGGAAGCACTGACATGGGCAGAGGTGGAGCACCCTGGCCAAACCTCTGGGTTCCATCTCTGGACAGTATAGCCAGGTAGTGGATGTACTCTAGGAAATGGAGTTATCGGTCAGCCTTCCCTTCTGGGGGGCAGACTAGTGAGTGCTGCAAGGACAGTGTGCTAAAGGAAGGGCATTTGCTCCTGGGAGAAATGCATGGGTAATAGCAGGAAGGAAAGGAACTCCCTGTAGGGCTAGGGAACACTTGCACCCAGGTGGTACTTGTCAGGGTGACTTGTGGGCCACCTGCCTCTGGCATTTCTTGAGACACATTGTGACCTGAGCCCTGGCATTGCTGTGCTGGTGATGATCTCAGCTACTCACGTACCTGAGAAGCAGAAACCCACCCCAGGAAAGCATTTGATTTTCTTTTCTGCCTTTTAACTGTTGACCAAAGACTGAATCAGGTAAAGCAAGTGTGGGGAGATGAGAGTGATGCAGGGGAAACACATGTGCAGAGAAAGAGGGAAAAGAGATCTCTAACACTGAACTGGGGCTGACAAGCAGCTTCTATGAATGTGAAATCATCACGTGTGGTATTTTCAAAGTGCAGCTGTTGAATCCTAAGGTTGGAATTATTATTACAGAATAAGTGGTATTTATTGCTGTGCCAATTCTTTATTTATACTAGCTTTATACTTGTATGTATGAATATCTTACCTGAATTCTGCCTGAGGAAGGATGAAGGGTGGCTTTCTGATGTGTTTTTAACTAAGGTGTTTGAGCAAAGGTGACTTCATTTTGCAATGAAGGCTATTTTCAAAGTTAAATACACACATTTCATGGACAATGCAGTTCCTACGGAAATTTTTGTTGCTGTTTTCCCCGTGTTACAATCTAGGGGGTTCTTCCTTTCTCTGGAAACTTGTTTTGTGTGATGTCATTTGTAGTAACCAGGGGATTCTGAAAACTCATCACTGAAAATCTGATTATTTTTCTATACCAAAATACAAGCCTTGTCTGCAAACATGAAACTCTGGTGTCCACAGAGAAGAAACTACGTGTCGTGATCAAAGGGCTGCATGAACCTCCCCTCTTCTAATCCTTAAGAACTCAGTGTTGTCAGAATGTGGTAAATAAAATACTGTATATTTTTATTAAGTAAAAACAAGTATCTTCCCAAATAATGTGAAAAAGGTTTTGTATTTGTGTTCCTGTAAGGCAGCTTTTATGTAGTTATATTATCCTTTTGAAATTACTCCTTTCTTAGAATATTTTGAAAATAAACACTTTTATATTGTTGTAATTTCTCCCACAAATGTCTATGCACTTAAGTTTTCTAAATAAAATGTGTCTACCTAAATGAAATCATTACTTGCTTCTGTATTTTTGTACTCACATACAAACAGGTAAAAGCTTCACGTGGGCTTGGACTCTGCCAGAAACGTGAGTGCCTGTGTGGTTTGGCAGGGAGCAACAGGCTAACACAGAAGCCCAAACTTTATTTTTGATAACTTTTCCCCCCTACTTGTCTCCTGGAGCAGGCTGGCTTTAGTGGAACCAAAAACTGTGATGTGCTTTAGCTTCAGCAACAGGGATGCTGCTGTCATCTATGCCAGGGAAGAGATAAAGGTTTCTCTGAAGAACCTGAGGGTTGTCTGGGTATGCATTTCACCGGGGAGCAGATGGTGTGACAAACACACTCCTTAGGGGTGCACTTCCCTGGGCATGGCAGGGTCAACCCTCAGTTTGGAGATGGGGAGTTGTTGTAGAGGCTTGTAGGATTGGCCTGAAACCCTGGAGGTATAATCCTAACTAGGAAGATGTCACAGAAGTTTCACGAGTTGGAAACTGGCTTTTGTCAGTGCTTTCCCCCTGGCCTGAGTCCCTGTGGCAGGGGGCAAGTGTTTCCCCAGGTCACCTGGCCCCCATCACAGCTGCCCAGCTCCAACACCCATCTTCCACCCACTGCAACAACACAGGTGAATCCCAGGCACCGGTTACAGCTCTGGCTGGAGCAAAGGTCAGGAGTAATTTAATGCCTCCTGGCAGCAAAACAGTGCTGGAGCCTTACTGAGCTGCTTGTTCAATAACTATTTCCTGATCAAATTGATGCAAGGCTAAAGACCTACAAAGCACTGAAAAAGGAAACTCAGATGACTGATGATCCCTTTGCAAGTGCAGCAATGATTTAGTAAGAGATTATGAAGAACTGAGCAGGTAATTGTTAGTGCAGATGGTCAGTGAGAGATTCCCAGGCCACTGGGAAATGAACTGGGAGTAATTAGCTCCAGAATTACACATTAATATTAAGGAAAGGCTCTGCAGAACACTTTCCTGAGCCTTTCATCAGGTCTTTTTTCTTGAATGTGAAAGTTTTGGTTTTTACTTCCTCAGCAAAGCTTCATGGCAATCTTAACTGTGAACTGCACAGGAATTAGAGGTGGACCCACCTTATTAGCACAGTTGGCTCCCGTCATAGGCAGCTTTCCAATACTAGCAAGCTGAAGGAAGTCAGCTGCATTTATGGACTCGGCCATCCCAATACTGGTTATAGGCTGGATGTATTGGGACCTGGTGTGGTATAGGTCCGTAGATAGTGTTGGAAATGTCTCTGTTTCTCAGGTCTAGGTGGGGATATTACCACTGAGGAGCTACTGTGATGCTACATGATGAGAGTTGGTCCTAGCTTCTGGTGAGTATCTCTCTGTTTTATAAGGCTACTTATTCTCAAATAATCTTGAGAGTCCCTTGGATGAAATAAATATTTAGCTTTGGGAATAGCAAAGGCAAAATGAAAAAAAAAAATCTAGGGTTTTGAAGCTGAAGCCTGAGAAATTCAAACTGAAAACAGATCTCTCAGTGTGGAATTGATTAGGCTCTGGAACACGTTCCCCAAGAGAGGGGGAGAAAGCCCTGATCCTTTCTATGTCTTCATTGCAGGGCTGAATGCCATTGTGCTGCATACAGCTTGCTAGGCTCTCAGGGGACATGGGGTGAAGTTCTCTTGTCTCTGTTACTAATAGGGTCAGAATAGATGAGCTAATGATTCCTCTGGCCTCAGATATCCATATGCAGAAAGCCCAGGTTCCAAGGGAGCATTCCTCAGCCTGTGATTAATAACACCAGTACATCATCAGCCATCCCAGCTCCATTTGGATAGAGTTTGAGGATGGCTCCTGCTGTTACACAGGAGACAGACCGGGGGTAAAAGGCCTCAATTTCTGGTTTCTGTGTAGCTGCAGGGGAAGAGGCATGGCAATGAGACATGGTTGCAGCCCTGTCCTGTTGCATGCAGTCCCTGACTTGGTGGGGGAGCCTATTTGTATAGGTCCCCTGTGGCAAGAGTTCTCACACTGGTGATCCCTTCTTATAGGAACTCCTTTGTCTCTTTTTGCCCCTGACTCTTATTTGTCCTTCATTCTCTTCTCTGAGACCTCCTCTTTCCTCTCAACACCAGTTGCCACAGCTCAAGTACCAAATCTTGGTGATTCCAGCCGTCTCTGCCAGTTACCAGTAATTGCTTGCTTCCTCATCCTTGTAGATGCTGTCTGGCTAGAGCTAGTCATCCATTGCCAGTCTCTGAAAGCAGTGGTAGGAGTATTTCCTTTCTGTCCTTTGCAGACACTGTATCAGAGCATGATCTGGTGTCCTTTTGGAGAAGAGCTTCCCGACCATTGCTCTTTGGCTTAATGCTCTTGGGCTCATTCACATCTGTGAAGTCTGTTCTGTCCTCCCCCGCCTGCCACAGCAGCATGCTATGGCCCATCAGCGTGCCCTCGGCTCACATACCTTCTAGCGCTTTCCTCTACTGCCAGTCATTCTGTGTGGTAACTGCCAAGCCAAAGTGGCAACCCATTTTGTCTTCCTTCCCACTGCCAACAAGCAGAGAGCTGACCCCTGGTGTACTGGTGGTGTGAGCTGGCAGAACCAAGAAGGTGCGTGAGGCTTTCAGCAAACCCAAGGTAGATCACCATGGCTTGAACTGAGGGTAAAGTCTAGCACAGTCTGTTGAGAGGTGGAGGAACATGACCTAAGAAGGACGGGGGTTTAAAATGCTTCTGTGGTTGACTGAAGCCTCCAAAACATGTGTGATTCTTCTGCCCTGAAGTTCTGCAATCACTTCCAGCTGCCTAGCTGCCACGTGATTTGCTGCAGTGCCTGGAACGTTTTGGCTGTGGTGAAACACGTTTGTGCATTGCCTGTAAAACGACCAGATCTGAAGAAAAGGCTCGCTGGATGCGGTTCAGCATGTAACAAAGCCCAAATTGCCAAGTCCTTCCATACACAGCAGGGTATAAAAAAAAACCTAAGTAACATTTAGCCTACACTGTTTGCCTCTGAGCACCAGAAAGACACAAAAAGTTCCTCAGGCTATACCACACAATTCCTACACGAGGAGAAGACTACGTACATGTGTGAATGCCAAGCTCCATTTGCTTGGCATGTTGTCTAAATTAAAGTCTTCCCATGGGACAGAACACCAGTAAAATAGTTCTGCACAAAACAGTTGGAAAAGAAGGAGTAAAAATAAATCCTTTCTTTCGAAATGTAAAGGCTATGAATGCAAACAGGAATCAAACGCTGTGTGCCAGATCCACAGCCACAAAAGCACACCAGTGATTACCATCATGCTGTGTCCACGTTCAAAACTGAGGTCCTCACAATGTATTCCTCAGCCTGGGTGTTCTAGTGTTTCTCCTACCTGCACTACTGCCTGCTAAACAACTTACCCCAGCCCTGTTACTGAGGGATTGGTACCCCTCTCTGCCCCTTCTGTTCTCCAAAACAGACATCTGGACTTACTAAGAAATGGGGAAGATTCCAGGGGCACTTCCAGAGCTTATCTCTTGTACAAGCTTGCACTCCCATGCTCTTGTATCCCATCTCCCGGTCTGATTTTTCTTTCTGATCATTGTTATTATAATCAGGACAAGGACCCACTCTACAGGAGTTGCACAAACACAGAGTGATAAAGACAGTCCCTACCTGATAGATTTCATGGCCGAGGATCTGCTCTGCTGGGCTCTTAATCAAACTCACGTGTTGCAAGGAATGCAAGTTTCTATTTCTTCACTGGGTGTTGGAGAATCATCACACCAGATGTGAGATGGCTCGTTGAGCAAGCAAACAAGTACAGATCATCTACCTTCACATCCACCTCTTTCACCATATGCAAAGATTTGGTTAACAGAAAGTATTTCAGGTCCTTGGAGGGGTAGAGTAACACAAAAAGATAATGGAGAAGTGACAAGGGGATGCAAGACTTCCCAGTTGTCCAGTTACAAGAGAGAAAGCCTGGAGAGGGATGGTCTGTGGGCAGAAGATGAGTAGGTCTGAGCTGTGCATCTCTCTCTGCACAGTTCCCACGTGGCTTGCTCCCATATGCAGCACTCACCCAGTGCATCACTGTTCTGGGCACCCAGCCATCCTGGCTCCTCCCTCTTCCCCCTCCCCTCGCCTTCCCTCCTTTCTTGCTTTTAACTGCTTTAAGATTTCTGTTTCCCGCTGCCATATTTTTTGACGCTGACTTTGGACATTCTTTATTGCCTTTCATCAGGCTTCCCAGTGCTCACACACTCTGTGTTGGTTTGGGCTGCTCTGCCTTTTGTCTGTGCAAAAACAAAAGCTTTATCTATTGCCCAGAGACCGTGGTGACTTCAGGGTTTCCCAGTGCCAGCACGTAATTGCTAACAAATGGAAGTCCTCAGCTATGACCCCAGCAAAACTGTGTCTTGGGTGGAAGGGCCTGATTCTGCTCACTCTGCACTGTGGGGTTGGTGAAATGCTCTTGATTTACAGCAGTGTGTCTCAGAGTGCCATCTGGCCTTCTGCAGTCAGGCTGCCTTGGACGAGAAGAATGAAAACCACACGATGCTCGTGACGTGAATATCTCAAATGTCTTGTTTCCCTTAACATCAGAGAATGAAGGGCAGCTGATCGCAATGAGCAGTGCAGAGACTTCAGAAGTTCCTCACAGAGCACAAGAGCAAGTGGCAGAACGTTTCTACTGCATCTCTGTCTCTCTTTGAAAGCCATAAAGGAATGATCACTCCCTAGCAAGGACTGCCAGGGGGAGGCTCACAGAGCAGGGCTGGAAGGCTGCTGCTCTCCTGCTGTACACAGACACTCTTCTGCCTGGCACTCAGGGATGCTTCAGGGTTAGACTTTCCTCCAGGAAAAAAAGGATGAGATTCTCAGTGCTCTGACATTTGTATATATTCCAAAGAAAGTCAGAACAACTCTGAGTATCATATTTTCTGATGGAATGGATGGTCTGGAAAGGATCCAAGGACGAAACAGCAAAATCATTTCTTCTGCTCAAATTGACAGAGTTGGATTTGTCTACATGCCATAGTGACTCAGAGGAGTTGTAGTTCCAGTAAGCTGTGAGGGTTTTTTAGGCTAGGCTACATCTGTACTGCATGGCTGCCGTGGCACAGCTATGACTCACTGGAATGTCAGCAAAGGTGCTTTGTGGGCTTTAGATTTTCTCCACATCACTTAGCTCATAAAAGATACTGAGACCCCAAAGAAGAATGTGGGACATTGGACAAGCACTGAGCAAGCTGATTTAATCTGAAGCCTTCCCAAGATGATTTTTACTCCAAGCAGATAGCACAAAAATTTTTGCAAACTTCTGCAAATCTTCAACTTCAGAAAAACTATTTTTAATCTGCTTTTGCCTCTAAATTTCATGACAAGTTATCACTTAGCTGCTGTTCATTATTCATTTGCCAGTCTTCAGCATTTTCAACTTTACTGGGGAGTCATTCTCGGATATTGATTGGCTCATAAACCCTCCTCAGTCCTCCCAGCACTATTTCTTCCTCTGTTGCTCTAAAGTGCCTTCTTTCCCTTGGAGAACTTCCCAACCTTCATACACGCCTTCACATGAATATATCACCCCCCGGGGGCTGTCCCACTCCTCCACCTCTGCCCCATGGCACATGCACATGCTTATTCTGGGGGGTCTGCACAGGCTCACCTCACACAGGGATCCCACCACCCTGAGTGAAAGCAGGCAGTAGAAAGAGGAGAGAGGGTTATTCTTGCCTTCTCCCATGCAGACAGACCTGGATCACTTTTCTTGTCTGACTGATTTCCTTGGAATGCAAACATGCAGTGGGACCGTGGCCGCGCTGGTTAATGGGGCAGTCCCAATGCTTTGAGGTGATTTTTGCATTCTCTCTCGGCACTGCTCAATTGTTCCATTTCATTTAATTTCATTTCAAAGTATTTAAACCTGTAGTTCTGATAAGGTAAAACGTCATGTTTTGACTTCACTATCTCAAATACAATCTAGTAAGATATCACAGCAGAGCAACATCAAAAGTAGATGTTTTCAACTTTTAGAAATTAAACATCTTCCTAAATAAAACAATTTTAGTGGAAATAGTCTTCCTGTAAGAAGTTAGGATATTCTGACTTCCCCTGAGTAATAGAAACAAATGGCAAAACATTATCAGTTCTCAGGAAAAACAGATTTTTTACCATTTCTAAAAGCCTCTCAAATCCAAGGTTTGGGAGAGATGAACTTGAGAGTAAGAAAAGACAAATTTTCCCATCCAGGCACACAGAGACACTGAGGGTGAGTCCCTGCAGTGCTGCTGGGATCTGTCCCAAGCAGCAGGGAGCTTTAGTGGTTAGAAAGTGGAGGTATGAGGGTGCCCAACAATGATGCTCTGGCAACACTAGCACTTCAGAACCGCAGAAAACAATGCGTGCAGCAGCCAACCTGGGTGAGTGTCTGTTGTGCGCATTTCCCTTTGGGGGCTGTTCTGTGATGGATTTGAATTAGGCTCAAGATACAAATCTATAAATGTGGTATTTTTGGTCACGCTGCCTGTTTCGTATTAAACCTCTGAAGCTTGTTTCTTTTTTGGTTTGGGGTTTGGTTTGGGGTTTTTATTTTTAGCAGCTGTGCAGGTTGCGGAGCACTCCCTCAACAGCATCAGAAAACGAAGTAGGAAAGTCAGAGGAGTAGGGGAAAGGTTCTCCTACCAGCACAATACACAGTGGTGGGTGAACCAAAAGGCTGGAGACAGGAAAATGGCAAAATCCCAGATTCCAAGTTTTGTCCTTGTTGAAAACTAGGAAGAGCATTTATGGGCAAAAAACAGTGCAGACAGTTTCTGTGTTTCATGTAGGTCTGTGGAAAGAGCCCATTTTCAGGTGTGCCCAGTGCAGTCATGATCTCTATTCCTTCTTGGTCTGTAAAGTCAGGACCTAGACGACCAGAGATGCGAGTGCTGTGCAAGACGGGCTTGCTAGATGGATTGCTTTTCCACCTCTGATGCAAATGTCATCACAAACAAAGGTGAAGAAGTAGTTTTTGATACAACTTTTATTCACAGAATGTTTGTCAGAGGTTGGACGGGACCTCGAAAGATCATCTAAGTCCATCCCCACCCGCTGGGAGCAGGGTAAGCCTACAGAACTGTCTCAAGATGTCCTACATGGGGCTCGGACCATGCTCTACCAACTGAGCCAGCCAAACAGAAAAAATGCATTATTTTATCTAACGTGTCCCTTGAATCAGATGCACTTGTGAAAGTGCTCTAAAAGCATCATATGTTTATAAGAAATAGATGTAGTTCTTGGTTTTTTCAACACAGAGAGCATAGCTCTGCTTTTTTCTCATCATACGCACCAGGGTACGTGCAAGAAGGATCAAGTTCAAATGATTGCAAATTAGTTTGTGCACGTATTAAAAATATGTTTAAAAAGGGCCTAAATAGTTTCAGGTGTGTGGATTTAATTAGTTGGAGAACAAAGTCTGTGGATTTATTTTGGATTTATAATGTATAACCAATGCTAGGACTTGGCCAAGTACCCTCCCCTTGGACTTTTCATCACTTTGTTCTACTAGTTACTTAGGATCTGTGGATCCTAACTGGACATTTGCCTTCAGAGGAATTAAACTAGATTATCAATAGCTTTCATCCTGCAGTCCCAGTTGCTCAGACTTTGGCAAATGTTCCTCTACAGAGGAGCAGCATTCAGGACCTGCAGAGTAAAATGTAGAGAATTCTAAGACAAACTCGGTGCCAGTGCCTCATGACGAGTGCCAGAACAAACCATTAGAGCTAGAAGGCTGCTGCATTGGAAACACAGAGATTTACCTGGTGTCTCTGAGCAAGTCAGGTGCTCCACCACAGCATTAGGAGTCATGCTTGGTGCTCAGTCATTCTCAGTAGATTGTGCTATCAAATATGCTAACACACTGAAGATTGTGAGGAGGGAGGTTGTGGTCTTTGGTGGCCTAGGTTTTTGCTTTTTGTTTAATAAGGAGGCATTAATACAGGAAAAATGAACTTCTATGCACGTGCTGATGGATTCAGAAGCGGGGTGGTTAGCAGATTGAGAAAGGTCCTTCTTCCCCTCTACTCTGCACTTGTGAGGCCACATCCAGAGTACTGTGTCCAGTTCTGGGCCCCTCACTTCAAGAAGGACACAGAGCTGCTCGAGACCAATGAAGCGTAGAGCAACGAAGATGATGAAGGAAGTGGGACACCTCCCTTATGAGGAAAGGCTGATGGAGCTGGGTCTCTTCAGCTTGGAGGAGACTGAGGAAGGACCTCATCAATGTCTATAAATATGTGAGGGGTGGGTGTCAGGAGGACGGAGCCAGGCTCTTCTCAATGTCATCTGGTGACAGGACAAGGGGAAATGAGTGTGAGCTGGAACATAGGAGGCTCCACATAAATATGAGAAGGAACTTCTTCCCAGTGAGGGTGACAGAGCATTGGAATGGGCTGCCCAGGGGGGTTGCAGAGTCTCCTTCACTGGAGGTGTTTAAAACCTGCCTGGATGTGTTCCTGTGTGACTTGTTTTAGGTGATCTTGCTGTGGCAGGGGGATTGGACTGGATGATCTTTCGAAGTCCCTTCCAATCCCTAATGATTGATTCTATGATTGTATGTCGGGGAAGGGTCTCTTCTGAGGGGACAGTATTTAGCTGGGTAGCACAAGCCATGCAAAAGCAGTTTGTTCTCATCCTGTTTCCTCAGGTGCTGCATCTTCAGCAAAATGATGAGTTAGGTGCCACATGTCTCTCTGCATGGCCTTGTCGCTTCTAATTGCCCTTGCTTGCTCTGCTCACATGAGCTTTAAGAGAATATGGCATCTGCTTTTCTAATGCATTGCCCAAACCTGTATGAGCAAATAAATGTAAAGAATTGTTTAAGGAAGACATTTTGGAAAGTTCCTATCGGAACAAAGTGTTTTGTGACTACTTCACGTCATCCCCAGTGATGTAGGACAGTGGAAGCCTGTGCTCCACTCAGAGATGTCCTCTGCTAGAATCTGGCCCAGGTGACCCTGCTCTAGCAAGAGAGTTGGACTAGATCACCTTTAAAGGTCCCTTCCAACCCCTCAATTCTGTGATTCTGAGCAGTCAGGGTCTTTCGGCAATGTTTCTTCTAATCTTTCACATCTCTGCAGAGATCTCTGCAGTCTTTGCTGAGTCCAAAACATGGCTTCAGAGGGGCTAATTTGCAATTCTGGTCTGAGGGATGGTTCCTGCAGCAGGGTTACCCAACTTCTGGACCATTGCTTGTCACTGAGAAGTGATGTCTGCAGACCTGTGATGCTGCGGGGTTGACAGTCCGCTCAGGTAGCTGGCAGGGAGCGGTGAGCAGATCAGACTCCATTCTTTGCTGAGTCACAGCACAGTTACTAATGCCTTAAAATCTCATTGACTGATTTCCAGCTGTGTGGAACAACTCTGTTTTCCTTTAAATAACTACCCAAAAGCTTATGTTATGAAGTGGCTGTTGAGTTTGAAATGAGTCAGGAACTGACACACTCAGCATAGGCCACCAGCTGGGGACAGTCTATTTCTTGCAGTCTGAAAGCCAGGGATTACCTACAACTTCTTTGTTCCTTTGGTTCCCTCCCCCCCCCCCCCCCCCAAGCTTGGTTGTTCTACTGCTAACATTTATTTGTAATGCCACCTGCTCACCAAGTGCTGTCATTCCAGGAAGCACCCAGTTACAAACCAGTAGGCAAATCAAAGGCACAGGAGTGAGCCTGGGAACAGAAATGGAGACCTGCCCTTCTCTTTGTTTTCACAAGTGCACGGATCTTTCCAGGGAGCCTTAAAAATTTACTGCAGAGCAAAGGACAGCTGCCCAATGACAGCACTGTTTTAGATATGCAAATTAAAAAAGCTCTAGAGGTGAGGAGTTCCTAGAGCTTGAACTCTGATGGAAGGATCAAGGACCAGTGAAAGTGGAGAACCTTTCCACTACAATGGGCAGAAGCCTAGGACTGTGAACTGCTGTTGCAGGGACCAACAGTGGCAAGAGTCACATCTATCTTAAAGATGCTGGTTGTGCCTGGACAGGGGCGTGTTCCAGGGCTGGTTTCAGCATAGGCTTAAGTACCTCAATTTCTTGCATCAGGCATTCACCTGGGATGAGGAGACATCTAAAACTCCTTTTCTGTCTCCCTCCTTGCATAGCCACAACTCACAGAGCAGTGAGACCGTGACAGCTCCAGCAAATGCTGAGCAGAGACAGAACTTAGAAGGTGCTACACCATGAGTGGGAGGTGATGAGAAAGAAGTGTGAGAGCAAGGAGATGAGAAGGTTGTAGATAGCACATGAACTGAACTTACCTGTCTTTTCATTTGGCTCTTTAGTTTTCAAGTCACCCTGTAGCTTCAGTGCAGTTTGTTCTCGATTCAGCCAGCTGGCATGCTGTGCGTGGTAAGAATGCAAATCAAACCAAGAAGCAGGTTTGATGTTTCCACTGATGTAAATATTTACACGTGTAAATTTGACCAAGGCCACACCATGCTTCAACAGTTGCTTCCCACTCCGTTGTAAAGAAACAGGAAGCCATAATTGTGCCGAATACTTTTCCTGAGTAAAACATGTGTAGGAGTCATGTGTGTATCAATAAATACATAAACACATTTATTTGTATGTGCATATAGCCACACACATAATCCATTTTATGTGTGTGTAAAAGGCTTGTATAAGAGGCAGCCAGCAACCTGAAAGGCCAATAAAATTGCACCTGGAGTGCTCCACCTAGAAAGCAAAGAGAATTTTATTAAACCTGCCATTGAGAGTGGCGAGTAAATCAACCTTTACCTAGTGCTGCTCATAATATTAATCAAAAAATCACACCAGAGAGAAATCTGAGCATCAGTCCTTGGAAAGGGAAAATGAAATGTACATTAGCCCTTCCAGTGGGAGCTCAGGGAAGACTGCAAATGCGCAGGCAGACCTGTGCTAGGGATCTTCTGGAAGCTAATGCTTTTTCCCTTTGGAAAATGGAGCTGTGGGAATACTGAAGCCTGTTGAGGAAACACTGATTTTGGTAGCATCTTCCCTTTGGGAAGAGTGCAGTGAAATGAATTCCTTGGAATCAACAGTCATTCTCGTCATTCAGCTCCTTGCAAGGTTCTGTTTCTCTAAAGTGAGGCTATGACACGGGCATTGCACTGCAGACAAGGAGTTCAGCAGGATCCAAATGTCTTATCTCATCCCTTCCCTAAGTTTCTTGACTATCAAAAAATCAGTCTCTTTCCAGCTCATGTCCATCCATATTCTCAGTCAGTGGCATCTTCCCAATCTCACTGCTCATTGTTTGTCAAGGCTGAACAACCCGATCACTTTGTTCCCTCTTTGTTGAATGCCTTACTTCACCAGCAATCTTCTCCTTTCCTCCAATGCTTGTTTCTAAGGCTCAGGTCTTTCCAGTATACTTGCTCTAATCTGTTCATCAAGCATGTGAACCTGCTCACTCTAGGGCAGAGTGTGTCCTCAGGACTCAGGACAGAAGGTCCTATGAGTACGACGATGGCCAGGTCCTCAACTGCTGTAAACTGGAATGACTCCAATACCTTCACACAGGAAGAGCGTTTTACATTCTTCTGAAGAGATGACTCATCCAGAAGAACCACGAATGTGGGACCTAAAGGTTGCTTTGCCTATAGTTGGTATGTAACTAGTTTTGTTTTGTTAAATCTATCACTTTTACTAAAATCACTTTTCTCACAGGCAAATTTCTGGCAAACCTCTTATTTGGGTAATCTGCTCTTCATCACCCCATGTTTTTTGGTTATTTACACACTTGGGGCTTTGTGAGAAATAAGATCTGCAGCACCCCCACATCTGTACTCACACTCTGGAAAATATTTTACTACCGGGCTGTCAGGAATCGTTACAAACCTGAGGAGCCAATACTCTCATACGAATGCCTTCAACCTGCCCCCAGGACCAAAGGTGATATATGAGCTCTGTTAGGCTCTCTTCCCACCCTAGTACTCAGAAATGCGGCTCCTCTCTGGAAAGCAGGATCCTTATTGATACAGAAATCTAAACACCTCTGCACTCAAGGAGCAGAGACCAGTGAAGCCCTAAGTCTATCATTGCTGTGAAGTGCTCCACAAACTTTGCAACCCAAAGCACTCTAGCATGTGAAAGATACTCCCAATTAGGAGTACACAGAGACTGCTGAGACACTGACCTCTGTTCCAGCAATCATGGTTAGTTCTGCCCTCTCTCAATGGACTTAACCAACCCATTGGTAGTTTTACAGGTGCAATAAAAATAAGGAGGTGTCTGCCAGTATCCCTTCCCCACTGGAAGGTATAGTTGGGCAAAGCTGACCATGTCCTAGAGGGAAGGTCACTCAAGCTATGTCATCCCTCATTGCATCTCACATGTGATAATGCCCATCAGGCTGCATTCCTAGGGATCCCAGAAGCAGCGGCACCACACGGACTTGGGATGTGATCGAGTCTGTGCCTTCGGCTAGGGCCTTCAGCCCTGGCAATGACTGGAGGGCACCTGAGTAGTTTCTGGAATGCTCCTGTTCGCTCCTTTCAGGGTGAGCTGGATGAAAACTGTCACAGCTCACCAGGCTCATTGCTGGTGGGAGGGACAGTAGGGGACTCATGATGGTTACTTGTCTCATAGCATCATCAACTGCACATGACATAGACGGATGAGCCAACTTCACTTAACACATAGAGAAACACACAGGTATTCAAGGAATAGCAGGAAGCAATGACTTTGTCTGGCTTGATGAATGGCATCCCCCTGACAGGCTGAGGAGAAGCATGCTCATCTTCTTGCCCACAGCTGCACTCTCTCTGCTGGCTTTACATGGTAAGTTGTGATGGCATCTGCACGTGCCCAGCACTCACTCACTCCACAGCTTCTAGTACATGTCAGGAGACTCACAAGGTCTTTCTGAAGGCCTTCTCTTTACCTCTTGAGTAAAATAGGGATGACGGTATGTCCACACTTCACCTCACAAAAATATTAGAGGACAAACATCTTAATCTGAGAATGCTAGAGCTTGTATGAATACTTCGAACAGGTGCCACTTCTGTTGAGACCCAGTTAAGCAAGGTGCTGAAACTATGTGTGTGTCTTCAGTGTTCGAAACCAGCTTTTACAGTTCTGCTCTTGTTTTTCCTTTTGGGTAAAATGCACCTCAATCATTTTTTCTTCTGATAATTCTGTTTAAAAAAGGAAATGGAAAAGGATAAATAGAAGTCAGACAAGACTAGATGATCTTTCGAGGTCCCTTCCGATCCATTATAATTCTATGAGTCTATGATTCTAAGACAGAATATTTCATTGCTTGATTAATCCTTGTTGTCCCTTTCTTCACCACGAAGAAATTGCAGAGAGGATGTTTTGAAGCAAATAGTGTGTCAACAGAATTTGGGTAATTTCTTTTTGGGGAGAAGGGGGAAAATACATTAAAAAAAATAAAATCCATAGAAGTCCTTTTTCAGAGAATAAACATTACCCACAGGAACACTTCAAGGATCTCTGCTTGAGGTAACCTGGGGCTATAGTGGCCACAGGTTCTTCCTCAGCCTTAGTGCCTTCAGCAGTGATCTGGTGGAAGGTGGGACACCTACAGTTGGGTGGCTGCATGTGTCACCCTTGTTAGTGAGGGCCTCCAAGGGAGAGCTCCTCCAGATTAGCTGAGCCTGAGACCCTGCAGCCATCAGCACATCTACATCAGGGCTCCCACCTCGTCCTTACCTTGCACCACTTCAAGGGGTGAAAGAAAATAAAAGAGGGCTTAGGAGTGACCTGAGATGAATTTGGAGATGGTGACCCTACTGAAATACAAGCCCTCTGCTCTGTGTGTTTACTGCCCGTTTCAAAGGGTTTCCCTGTTTTATGTCAGCTCACGGATGACACAATGTCACATTCAGAATTAACGAGGCCAGTGAGGCCGGGAGAATGTCATTAGACTAAATGCAAATGCAGTGCTCAGAACTGGCCCAGACCTTTGCCCCGACACTGAATTAATTCAAGGCTGAATCTTGGATACAAATAGCCCAAGGCATGACCCAGTTCTGGTTCAGACTATATCCAGACCTTGAACTTGAGAAAAATATGTTAGTTTTTCACTCTTAATTTTCATGCACTACTTAGTCCCTGTCTGTGTGCCAGACGTGAAAGAAGAAATGCAGAAAGACTGCAAAGGAGGCCGTTCTTCAGCTCCCACCAGCTAGACCAGAAGCGAAAATGTCTCAGGAACCTTGATGTGTTTGAAAGATTTCCAGCACTCATTTGCAGACCCCCCAAATCTGGATCATCCAGTCTGTGAGGAGGCCTTTCATGTAAATCGATCTCAGCAAGGTCTGCTCCATCGGAGAAAATGACAGCGCGTCTTTTCTGTCTGAAGGTCTCCTAGGGCTGAAACAAAACTGCAAAATTCAAAGTTAAAATGAGGTTTACATTCCAGGTCTACTCTTTGGAAGCTGGGCTGACTTGTGAACGTGAGCGGAATGAAGGATGGGGCATAGGGCTCTCAGCTGCTAGATGCCAGGCTGTGACAGCTTTGCCCAGCACTGCCCCCTGTAAAGAACCTTGTATCCAGAGACATGCTAAGTGCGTGGCACCGCCGCACGGGGAAACTGGTTCTTTCTGAAAGCTCTCTGTAAAGCCTGCATTTCTACATATCTTCCTTTTTCTTAAGTCTGCTTCTATTCCTAATGGCTTGTTGCCAGGGCACAGTTTACCAGACAAATTCACATGGGAGTAGTTTTGAAAGCCTAAAAATCAATCATGACTCTAAGCTTTTTTCCTCACTTCTCTGTAGGAAAAACAATTCTCCATCACCCTCCCTTCTCTCCAGTTTGCATTGCTCTGGCAAGTTACTATCAATAAAAATTCCACAGCCAACACATGATTGGATTTCTATAAAAGCTTTCAAAACTGAGCTGCATGGAGTTGCAAGAGGCAGACAATTAACTTGACAGAGGAGTTAGCACTACCAGCCTTGCACCTGTTTTCACTTCCTGCTTCTTTCAGTGCAGCCTGCTTCTCATTTTATTCTGTTTGTGGAAGGAGCAGGCTGCAGTTTCTTTAGCAGCTGTGATGGTTGGACAATATCCATTGGAGTGATAATGCACTGTGGACTGCTACTGACAGTGGCTTTCAAATTGGTTCTTAATGAGATGGAATTTGGTTAGGAGAAGCACATACAACAGTGCTGCAGACTAATTTCGAGGCTTTACTGCTTGGGGACAAAGATGAGGTGGGCCTGGAGTCTGGGGGCACAGATGGTTTGGGTTTTGCTCCCAGTGGTAACACTGATATGGATGAGAAGGCTTTGTCGTTGATGAATGGTGCAAAGCACAACCACACGGCGCTGCGTCCTTGGTTTGCCACCACAGGTGGACTTACATGGATTTGCATCCAAACTGCTCAAGTCAACTAGCCAGCCAGACCAGCTCAAGCAGCAGCAAATACCAGTTCTTTCCAGCTTGAAAGCAACCTCCTCGTTTCCTTCTCTTCAGTTTTTCAAGCTTCTGTATTGATCGGCAGAGGAGGCTACACTGCTCCTTGAGGCAGGTAAGTGATGGAGATGCAGATGCAAATGGGTTGGCACCAGGAGTCTGAATGATCTATCCTCCCTCAAGGTGCTTTCTCACACCATTGTTAAGCCTCCATTGAGACTGTGAATAGCTCAAGGGCAGAGATTCCCAAGCAGGAGGATTTGTGCCACTAAAGCAACAAGGAATCCAGAGCCACGCGTGGTTAGTGAAAGGCAGGGTATCACCACTGTCCCTGGCAGCTCTCATTAGCACTGGACACAGCAGTGTAACCAGGCATTAATGCCTCCACCTGACAGAGTCAGCAAAAGGAGACCTTGTTTGCTAAGCTATGCAGTGAGCTCCCAGACTTCACTACATGCTTGCCAGAGAGCAGGAAAAAAACTAGGAGTTAATTTGTGCCTCTGAGTACACCCTTCTCAGCTCAAAGGGTGAGCTCTCTCTTGCTGCTCCTCCCAAGTGCAGCTTTCCCATGGGAGCTGGTTCTTGTCCTACCAGGGCTGGTCTGGACTCCTTTGCAAAGGAACACCAGCTTCCTTTCCTTTGCAGATGGCTCCATCACTTCTCCACAGTTGGCTGCTGCCCTCTCCATCACCTGTTCCAATAGTTGGTTTTTTTTCTTGATTCAAGAATGAAGGTGACAGAAATCTTCCCGTTATCAAAGGCCCTTCCTACGTTGTCCAGGCATTCACTCCCCTCTGCCTGTCGGCTTCCATGATCTCCTTCTCTTTTTTTCTGTTCCATACAGTAAACCCATTCATCAAGCCCTGACAAGAGCTGGGCCTGAGTTTGATTTCCTGGCTGGCACCAGAAAGAAGTGGGCTGCCTCAGGGCCACAGCAACGTGCAGGCGTTTCTGATGAAGCAGGCAGAGGTTACAAATTGACTTCAGATCTAATCCAAACATTCTAATCCACGCAGTTCTGAAATGAATCTTGGAACTGAATCTGGACTTGAAGTTTCGTTTGGTTCCTGTTGTGACGAGAAGCCAGAGCTAAGCACCAGGCGCGCTTCGGAGCTGGGCTGCCTTGAACCCTCTGTATGGAGCACACAGCCTACTTCTTAGATTGTCTGTCTGAAGGCTCAGAGCTGCACCTCAGCAGAGCTTGAGGTGGAGGGTCTTGTTCAAGCCACTCTCTTGGCCTGGCCACCCACCTCTGTGTCCTTCTGCGAGTGGTGACAGAGACGAAGATTGGTTCTGTTGCAGGAAATGTAAGCGTTTTACAGTTGGCTTCCTGTTTGAGCAAAGCCAGAAGGCCAGATTAGGAGAACATTTTAAAATAAAAGAATTTCAGGAGAATTGAATTAGGGACATGGGAACAGCATTTTTCAAGAAATTCTCGCAAAGATTGAAAACAAAAAGAGCAGTAAGACTGACGAGAGCAGCTTTTTCCATCTCAAATGAATGTTTTGAAACCAAATAACTTCAATTCGCTCCGAAGCTCAAGTGGAGGCAAGTTTTCTTTTTGCTTCATTTCACCTTCCTGGAATATTGAAAAACATCTGTCACAGAGGCCAGATCCCCCCGGCTCCTCCCTGCTTTTGCTTGAAGCCGTGTTTTGTGATAGGAAAAACTTCTTGGGCAAAAACCCAGTCTTTGTGAGGATGGACACGGAGCTCTCCGGGAACAAGATATAACTCAATGCAGCATCTCCATTCATGGAGAACATCTCCAGCCACTCAGCTCCCCCAGTACCCAGGCTTGTAAATAAAACATAAAGGCCTCCTGCTCCCCACAGCCCAAGCAGATGGAAATAATCTGCGTTGGTTGTGTATCATTTTACACTCTGGGGAAATCAAGCAAGTGGTGACACAGTCAGCTTTGACACGGACTTTAAAGCAGCTGCAGTCCCCACGGTACCCAAGGGCAGTACCCAAGGGCAGCCTTCCTTGGAGGTGCTGCAGTGAGTAGGTGGGTGACACACGCTTTTCCTGCTCACACTTGCTCATCTGGCACGTTGACTCCATACCACATGGACTGTGGCTGCCCGTGCAGGGGTCCCTGGCTTGCTGCACCCCCGAAAGGAGTCAGTTGCTTGCAGCAGGGTAACCCGTGACCTCGGAATATGCTTTGACATCCACAACAAACGGGCTGTGAACAGCTTTTGGAGGGGTCTCACCATCCACAACAAAAGCTGCAGCTGGAGCTGAAGGCAAATGCTGCTTCCAGTCTCTAACCTCATCTTTTTTGCCTGATATCAGCATGGCAGTTCTCAGTCTCGTCGTGTTGCTTTTCCTTCTTGCAATATTCTGATTGCATTTAGGACTATTTCTTCTTCTCCCGCAACCAATTTTGCTTTCACCCCAGAAAGCAAGGGTTAAGTTGTGCAGTGATTTACAAGTGAGACCACTCACCTTTGTCAGTCTGTGCTCCCCACCCTTGCTCCTTGTGTTTAATGAGACTCAGGCCAGGGATAGCTGGCACAGGGACACTGTAAGCAAGAGGAGATCTGGGATCTGCTAACAGTTTTGCTGAATGCTTGGGGAAGATTTCAGAACTCCCCCATTTCTGCCCTACCTCTTGTCTTTGGAAATATTTCACAGAGTCTGAAAGGTTAAAGTCAATTATGTTTCATAAAAATATCAGTAAACAGCAACTGATTGTTGTAAAAAAAATTGCAGTCTTCTTCCTCCCTTCCATTTTCTATGAAGATTTATGGAAAGGAAAATGAAAAATGAGCAGACTTTTAAAAAAGTGTTTTAAATAGAAAGTTTCGGGTTTCGTGTTTCCTTCTTCCATAAAAAACCCCTGGAGCGGTGAAAGTGTAAAGTAAAAACCTCATGTAAACAGCAAGCATCATGCAAGAATCCATCTGCCCATCAGTCACTTCACAAACCCATAACAAACCCAAACCTTTATTAGTGCAGGATTTGTCTGCACACAACTGTGTTGCTTTAAGCAAAGAATGTGGAAGCAGTGGACAGCTCACACTATTTCTGTGCAGTCTTGTCCTTGTAGAAATGCATCTTTGAGCTGGATCATCTATTCTGGTGACAGCTGGGATGATGCTGTGTCAAAGCAAGGCATCTTTATTTTGGCGTAATCTCATTCACACTGAAGGCTGCACATCTCGTTCATAGGTGGAAAACCCACATTCCTGAGCAAAGCTGTTGTGGGGGCACAGAGCTGGCCTTAGAAGAAGTTATCCCTGTCATGAAGAAAGGATGTCAGTCTCTGAGGTTTCCTCCAAGCCTTTCCAATCATTTGTGAATAGTACAAGGCTGCCAAGGGGGAAAATGGACGATGAGTTTAGAATTTTGTCTGTGCAAGGGGTCTGGTTACTGGCAGAACACTCCCACTCCGATCTCACATAGTTAGAGGAGAAAAGCTTGAGGCTAAAGTGAGTTTCTTATGGTGAAAGGAAAGCTATCAGGCAGATAGTACCAGTGCAATGCCAAGAAAGGGCTGGCTGATTTGCAGAGCCTGTTGGATTGCTCCTTTCAGCACTCTTGATAGGGTGGAGAATAATCCAGTCAATAGCATAAAGCTAGTGCATGTGTCAGTGGCGACCCCATCCCAAAAGGAAGCTCTGGAATCACAAGTGTGATTAGAGGCAGGAAGAGAGATTGCAGCCCAGAAAATAACATCGGGCAAGATGATGGTGGAAGTAGTTGGATTTGTTTTACAGTGGAGATAAAAAACCAGGGATGTTACGGAGGTAAACAAGACTATCAGGGCTGTATAGAAGCCAGATCATCACAGAGCTTCTGTAGCTGTGTCTCCTGGTGCAGGAATACTCTGGACGTGCACAGACACTCTGTGAAGTTGAGTCAGGGCGTTCGAATGTAATGAAAGGAACGGTTTTCCGCACATTGCACATAAATGCCAGGCTTTTGATGCCCCAGGGTTAGACGTGTTCTAAAGAGAGAAAATAGGATGTTCACCAAAGTCACGGGAATATTCACAATTCTATGCATACAGTTTCGAAACAAGAGTTCTGGGAAAGTTATAAAATATATTGGTAGACAACTGCTAATAAAGTAAATAAGTAAGAAACTGCTCCAGAGAGTAGTTTCTACCTTCCTTAGGAGCACCTGGTTCTGACTATAGCTGGAATTGGGATATTTGCCCAGATTTCTCAGGCAATTTGTCAAGACTCAGGTTCTTCCCTTCTGAATTTATTCCTATAAGTCAGCTAAGGTTCAAAGTTTTCAGTTTTCTGTCTTCCCTCCTCTGCATTTTCTCAAGAACTCTTGCAGCTTTCCTTATTCACACGAGCAAGGCCACCGCTGGCACACCAGCATCCTTTGGCCAACATTCACGCTCCTGTGAGCTCTGGAGTCTGACATTTTAGGAAGATGAAGAGTATTTTTATATGGATTTTTTTTTGGTTCTAGCTAAGGCTGGGTTCCAGCATGTCCAGACCAACCATAAACCTCTGAAGAAAGTCATTCTTGAGAGATCTGCAGCTCCATTCTGCTCACTGCGGGAGTTGGAATAACTTGGATAAACATTGGTTAATCAGTACAACTCATGTTTATCTGCAATAAACCCCGACTGCCTACTCCTATTCCCCCAGCACTGCCTTTTGCCAGACATAATCACACACATTCCTGTTTCCTGATAACACAGAGAGAAGCAAAGCCGATTCAGAACAATTTCCTGGTGTGTGAGAACATGGGCAGCTGGGGCTGCTGCTTGCACCCAGGGGCTGATGCTTCAAGGAGCTCACCAGAGCCAGTCTGACTTCCAGCCCAGCTGGGGGGATAGGGAGCTGAGGAAGCGTGACTTCTGAAGAGCAGAGATAGCCTGGGATAATCACTTCTGGTAAGCCACTGGAGTAGGTCTCTTGAATGTCACTTCCCAATAGCACTGTGAAGTGTGTTTGTGAGATGGGGACACTTATGAGAGAAAGCAAGAAGTGACTGAAGGAGTGAGATGCCTCTGAATGGATGCTGATGTGTCATGGATTTGTGGGGGGCCTGATACACTCAGCAAATGTTAAGCTTGCAGAGGAAGCAAAACTCTTGTGCATGGGATATCTTGAAAACGCAGCAACACTCCTCGTTCACTTTCCAAAAGACGTTCACAGTTTTATTTGAAAAAAAATTTGTATTAACATTTACCAAACGGCATTTTCCTTTGGATTGGACCTGAGGCTGAGGATGGAATATTCCTGTTCTTTGTCTCTTTTTACCTAGATAGAAAACAAATATGTATTTCAGCCTCCCCATACTTTTGTTCTTGGTTCCAAACAGAAAAAGCTAAGGTGAAGACACAACGTGGGTGAAGGCAAGTGACCCTAGGCAAGACATAACACACCTTCTCTGGGCTGATCCTTCGAAATCACCTCAGGCTGAGGTACAATATTGCACCCAGCTCCTAGCTCAGCCCAGACTTCCCAAAGGAAAACTGTAAGCAGGAAGGCAATATCCTTCCAAAGAAGATGAATATTCCTCTCCCTGGCTGACAGCAAGGAACAAAGTATTCGCCCACCAGATTGTTTCAGAATAAAAATCTGACATCTAACGGTTCATTCAGCTCTGTTCATGTCTAGCTGCCCAGCAGCAAGGGAGTCAGGGAAGTACTTTGTCAGTGCAAGGTCTGTCCTCTCCAAACACATGCTTGTGGAGAGGAAAGGGATAATGAGATTAGCTCAGATGGACAGCTTGCTGCTGAAACGCTTGCAGATGATGTGCTGGGAAAAACAACTGCACTTCAGCCATCCTACTCCCTGATGTGGAGTTTCCTCACACCACAGTTAGTGCGAGATCTCTGAAGGCATGGCTACTCAGCCCACCCCAGGGGTGTCACTGGTCTGGGACAGCAGAACCAGCAGTCTAAACTTCAAGTGCTGAGAATTAAAGCTGACACATGGATGAATCTCACAACCAGGTGAACGGACTAAGGATGGACAGGCACTTCCTACTGTTGTCAAGGGCAGGACAGGCTGCCCTCTGTGCTTGCCACCAAGAAGAGCCTTTAGCTCTGCTGCTGGTTGCAACTAAGTAGGCAACCCAGTAGGCATTAAACCATGGGGACACATGCCATACCAGACCTTGATAGGAGGCACAGCCTCCTATGTTGTAAAAGAGCCATGTAAGAAGGAAGGTTCAAGCTCTTGAGGGTCCTTAACAGCCCCTGCACCTTGGCCCGGAGTGACTACACCTGGTGCCCCCACTCAGTATAAAAGCAGTCCCTTTGCAGAGCATGTTGGGGGTTTGTTTGTGTCTTGTGGTAGGTGTCTGTTAGTGGAAGGACCCAAGACCATCTCTTATAATGGGAACTTCCAGTTGGCAGCAGGACTGGATGAATTGGACTAGAGTGAGTAATGCTTTGCTAATACGGTTTCTTTGCTTGGCTATGGCAGGGCATGGGCTGTGGTTGATTTGCCTGTTGCTGACTTTTTGGGTCAGTCTTCTCTCTGTTGTACCTGCAGTGGGTGGGTTTATAATTTCATCTGCATCTTGTGTTACCAGCTACACTTTTTCATTTCTGTGCTCCATAGACATAGATAATAGCATCTGCCTGTGTTTTCTGCTAACAGCTCTATGCCTTTTGTTAGGTTATGTAATTGACAAAACAAACCTCCTTGTTCTGCCTCCTGCTTGCTTTCCTTGAATTACCTTGCAGTGTTGCCAGTCTATCTCCATTCCCTATGCTCCTGGCACAGGGGCTTGGTTTGGGGAGCTCTGGGCTCTTCAAGGCTCGAGTTGGGGTCCCTGAATTTGCAAAAATAGGAACAGGACCAAACCAGGCTGCTGCCCATCCTGGCTTGGTTTCACCAGGCATCCACTGAGACATGGACAGCAGACCTGCTTGTTTTCCACCAGATGGTTACCCTTGGACACTGGGAACTCCCATGTCTGTAGTTCTATCTTTTTTTGAGGATGAAATAATTTCCATTTTCTCATCTTACCAGTGACATTAATAGCTCAGCAGCAGCTGCTGTCACAAGAATGGATCCAGTTTGTGGGCCAAATGAAGGAAGACCTTTTACCCTGATTGGGATAAATAAATCTCAGTTCTTGTAGCAGATGAAATTATTTCATTCAGCTAAGGTAATTCCACAAAGAAATGCTTTCCCTCCAAAGGATTCAAGAAGTGCTAGTACTACAGAATGCAGTCACCACAACAGATTTATATATCCATTTTCCCCCATCTCTTGTCATATAGTTTTAAAACCAAGCTGACTCCCAAAGGGACCAATTCGCAAGACATGTATAGTAAAAGTTATGTCCAGCCAAACCAGACGGAATGCAGATAGTTCAGGATACAACAGGGGAGCAGATGTTTTCTAATAATTCCTGCATCATTTCTGTTCACTATTGGGATTACCCAGTCCCCACACGTGAAACGTGGCTTTGCACTCTGCAGAGACACATGCTAATCCAGATGCCTGCTTGGGAACAAAATTAGGAGACCCTGCACTGGTATTTTTATGATGTCTTGTTGCACCTCATCTAATCTTTATGTTGATGGTAAAACAAAGGAAAGAGTATCAGAACCTAAATCACAGTTTTTGCAGCCATCTGCAGGACCAGCATGCTGTTATGGAGTTCTCTTCATCTCCAGGAGAGAAGGTGCAGCATTGCTGCAAGTCTGTGCTCAGCTCCTCAATGGCTCTCAGCTGTTATCCCTCATTCCTGACCTGAGACAATATGGTTCTTTTTTGCACACTCACTGCCATCTCTAAGTCACCCTTTGAATTATATTAAACTTTTGGGTTTCCCCCTAAGGACTGTGAAGCTGCCTTCTCCCTGAATTCTGAAAAGAAATCACTTTTGTCTTCATTTAGGCAGTGGATAAGTTCCAAATGGAGATAAGAGGAAAAAAGTTTCCAGACACAGCTGCCTCAGGAACTCCCATTTGGCTACAGACGTAACGTAGAGACAGCCACACAAAGGTGCCAACATACATCAGCTATATCTGTGTCAAAATCTATACAGGTCTGCATCTATATCTCCGTCCGGTCACACACAATGCACTGGAAAGATCTTCAGAGACAGCTCCCTGATGCTTTTGCTCATATTGTCCTGGAATCCAATCAAAATGACACTTCCTGAGTTAAGACAGGGCTGCTTTCATTCAGGAGGTCATATGGGTTAGAAAAATCTCTTTCTTTCCTTGGGAAGTTGGGGTTTTCTCGGGAGACCCCATTCACATGTCCATGAACAGCATTTCACAGCATGATAGTTACTCTGTTTACCTTCCAACGGCATCTGAAGTGGGGAAATAGATTTGGGTTTTTTTTAGAAGGTCCTGAATACGTTTGTGCCTCCTGGACTTTCCAAATCTATGTGGTGACTGCCCTACTATCAGTCCTTCAACTTAGCTGGTCCCAACTGTGTCTGCAGGTATTGCACTGAGACCTTGATGCTGCAGAGCGGCTTTGGGCTGCACTCAGTTGAGGCACATTTGAAGACAGTCCCATTGTCTCTGTGCTGTAGTGTATATGCAAACATCCCTGTAAGTATGGACAGACCCTTGGGTAGCTGCTCTCCATAGAGAATAGCTTTTCCTTTCAAGAAGGAAATGGATGCAGATCTGATTTTAAAATGACTCCAGAAGTTTTCCTATCACATCACATGTAAAGGAATGGGATTGTGCTACAGACAGGGAGCAGGCTGAGAATAACACTGAAAGGGGTGTCGGTATTAAGGATATTAGATGCTGGAGAGAAAGGAGCTGCTGACCCAGTGAATGTTCTTGTACTGAGAAATAAAAATGCAATTGTTTTCTTCTTTGGCTTTCTTGCTTTTGCCAGGAAGTTGCTTAAGCACCAAATGCTCTTTGTAGAAGACACTTTTCCATCTCAAGGTAGAAAAGGTTTACAGCACTGACAGAGGTGATGGAGTGTCCATCAGCCACCTTGAGAACAGAGATATCTGACTGTTTGAGAAAAGCCAGAAAAGCAAAGTTCTAAATCTCAGGCTAATAGTGGCACTGTAAGGGGGCTAAGACCAGCTGGACTCAGTCTGTGAGATCTCCTGTGGTTGCTTAGGTCTAGCAGTTTCTATCCCTTAGCTGGATTCCTTTGGAACTTGGCTCTCTGCCATGGTCAACGTCGTTCCCACTGCCGTCTAGGAAGGAGTGTGGCTGGCATACTCCATTACCTTGGCCAGTCTTTGTTGGGAAATGCTTCCAGGGAGCAAATGGGGGTTTCCTTGCTCTTGCATCTCCAGGGGGAGTCTTGGGGTGCCTCTTGGCAGGGGCTTAGTGTGCCTGAAGTTAGGAAGGATGGACTGCCTTGTATCAGGCTCTTCCTGGTGTCCAGAGGACTCTGCTCTTTAAATTGTCTCAGCCAAATGTGGCTCATGAGGGTCCAGTTTACAGCAGGTTTTGCGTGGGTGTGTCTGCTCAGAGAAGAGTGATACTAACCCAAGCACAGAGCCAAACATCTTTGCTTTCCCAAGGAAGACACAAAGATAAAACAAATTATGACTAGAAAATATTTTGCAATGGGAAATCTGGAAGCTGTCAGGAACATGGAACTGCAATTACAATTCTGTCCTGCTCTCAGGCTCACCATAAAAAGAGGGTCACTAAGACCCTTCTGTTGATGACAACCAAGATATATCTATTGCTGTAGATATGGTGGCTGCAAGAAGGTCATTAGGCAGAGGAATTTCTTTACAAAGAATAATTTTATTATTTCAACTTGGAAAATGTGTCTGATCATAAGAGTAGAGCCAATCAGGAGGCAAATAATCTGCAAGGGCAATAGACTTAACTTGAAAAATTCATATTCACACATGACCTTTCTCTTTTCACCTCTGAGAGGTGGTTTCTAGGGAATAAATAACCTGGTCATTCATGAGTCAGTTGGGCAAATACAGCTCTTTCGACATCTTCCTGCAAGCTTTAGGCATCCACAACAGATGAAGGTAGGCAAGCAGCTGAGCTGGGGATACAGTGAGCAGAGAGTAAACATAAGTGTCTCCTAAGTAGTGTCTGTGACTTTGATTCAGCGAAACACTGAGGCATGTGCTTAGCCTGAAACTGTAATGCAAGCAATAGTCACTTGTCTGCTCACGCTAGGCATGTGGTTAAGCACTTTGCTGGACAGAGGCCAGCATGTATAGAGTGATGCTACTAGGTGAGTAATCGGCAGAGGGGACTGCACATGAGGAGTGGAGGTGTTGCCCTGGTCCTTGAGCTGAGCTCTGCAAGCAACCTTTGTGAAACAGAAGCTTTCACATTGGCCCTGAGGAAGGGACAGCGTTCTCCACCTGAGTGTAACCATCTGTGCGACTTACACATGTCTGTAACTTCACTAAAGGCCCTGTGAACAGGGTGCACTGAACAATAAAAATTGTATTGAGGAGACATGCTCAAATCTCTGTCTGTACCAGAGACTGACACCTTTCTTATATGGGAGTAAGTAAATGCTCTGAGTGTTGGAAGAAATCATTTTGCACCCCTAGCCATGCTGTTTGAAGTGAGAGAGCATGAAACAAGGACATGTCCCAGTATCTGTGCTTTGGATAACAGCCAAAACAGCAGGGCTCTGCACAAAGCTGGCTGGAAAGGGACCAGAGCTGTGAGCAAATAGCCTCTCCCACCGTGTTCAGTGAAAGGTGTTTTTTTATTCTTTGCAGACAGGCAAACTGCAGCAAAAATATAAGAGTGGGTTATGGTTTTGCTTCCTGACAGAAATAAGACAGCACCTTGACCACTGCTAAATGCAGCAGGGCTACCGGAACTTGAACACCTCATACTGGTTAGTGTGCTGTCTTCAGACAGTGCTCTGAAGTGTGAGTGTTCTTGGAGGTGGACTGCCATGCAGAAATAGCATTCTGAAGCGATGGATCCCACCCTGTAGTCATGGCAGAAAGTTAAATGAGATCCTCCATGAAGAATCTATGGAGGTTTTTTAATTGCTCTACCAAAAAAACTGACCAAGAGGCAGAAAATCAGTCTTTCATGAGTAAGAAAAACAAGTGCATTTTGCCCATTTGAGCACACGTGAGGTCAGACAAACGTGCATTCCACTAGAGAGGTTTTCTTGAGGTAAATAGCTAGTGCTAGAAGAGAAAGAAAAAAGAGAGCTTAAGGAAGTAACTTCTAGTGTTACTGTGTCACTGGAGGTTTCTTGGCGAATCAGTGCCAAAAGCTAGATTTCATTCAGTAGGAACCATACACTGTTCAGTCGAAGTCTGTGAATGAGGTAGGATTTGACTTTTGTGTCCTATGAGAAATTCAGCGTGAATGTCAAAAACATCTCTATTCTAATATGGGACAAAGTTTGGGGATTGCTTAAGCATTGTGTGTAAAAGGATATAAATAGTTTCATGATTCTATGATTTTTTTTTAAAACTTAAAATGCTTTGGTAGGTTTTTTTTAAAAATGTGTTCTGGAATGTTATTTTCAAAAAGAAAAAATTACTGTTTCTCTGAACTGATATCATTAAATTAAGAATGTTCCAGTACTATTGAAATGTTTTGCTTAGGTGAGAAAATTTAAAATAAAATGCTAAAATCAGCTTATCAAATTTTTTCCACACAGAAGGAGCTACCTTACTTATTTAACAATTATTTCATTAAAGAATAAGAAACATGCTCTGAAAAATCACTTGCTGAAAGATGGGTTTATTTCACAGAGCATGGAAAACAGTCAGCTCTGGCAAGGGCAGCATAAAGGTTTTCAGTGGCTCAGGAATTCGCAATGATCAGACTCTTAAGCTGAGGTGCTTCCCAAAAGGGATTTGGCGCATGGAACTCTTTAATGTTTAACCATAAATATTATTCAGATTTTAATACCATGTGTCATAAGCAATCTTGCACTTCAGTCAAATTCAGAAAGACTGCCTGTGTGTCTAGAACTGATATTTACTGCCAAATACCACATCTTAAAAATGTATTTGAGAGTAATTCTATCTCGGATTTAAGCTGAGTGTACTGGAATACATCTTGCCCAACAAAATATATGTTGCATCAAGAGGTTTGAAACTGGTCCATTTTTTTGTTTGCCTATGTATATTACGTTGGGTGGAAAAGCAATACATATAGAAATAGTGAGAGAATAGGCAAGTGTAAGTTTCCAGAACAAAACTTTCAGCTCAATTTGCTCTGATGAATGATGCTCAAAAGCAGTCGTGTGTGTCTGTGTGTGTGTATATATATATATAATATGTATATGTGTATATACACATGTCAGAAATCATAGGTACATACACACACACGTGTGTGTGTGTGTGTATGTATATATCTATGTATGTCTTTCAGACAAAAAGTAGCCTTTGTCAGGAAACTTTCTGGTTTAACATTGATCTTAGGCAGAGGCCTCTTACCCGCATAGCACCCAGCAGTGGAATGATCTGATTAGCAGTGTTTCAGCTAGAGGTGGCTTCATGAAAAGCTCAGCGCTATTCCAGGCCACGATTGCCATTGCACTGCTTAACCATATTTTCTTTCTCTAGAAAAATGCAGCTATCTGAAAGTGTAATGAAGTGATGGCTGTTTGTGTAGCTGTGAAGAAGGGAAGTTCATTGGTTCATTAGCAAAGCAAATGATTTGCCTTTGGCATTAGTTAACCCTAAGGTCCAAATTCCACCCAAGTACAGCAAGAGGAAAAGAACAGTGGGTTTGCAGAATTTGGCCCTTACCTTTCAGTGGGAAAGTAAATACAATGTTCCTGCTTCCCATCCATCAAGTCAGATAGCTAGATGGCTCGATTAGATTGCAGGGGCTGCACTTAAAACTACATATATTTGGCTGAATTAGAAGATGCCATTAAAATGGGACTCCTGGAATTTAGCAGGAAAACAAAATATTTCCTTTCCAAACTCATTATACTTACAGAAGAAAATGTGGGTAAGTAAATAGAAAAGCTTTAAGTGCCCATCCTGTTTGTGTTTAAAATTAAAAAGCATTTAAATATAATCCAGCATTCTTTTAATTTTCTCCTGGATTTGGGAGAAACCTTTGGATATTTCCAGCTTTGTTTTGGAAAAACTCATAAAAATATTTCTGAAGCTATACATTCTAAACATCTTTTCATGCAGAGCATTCATTGAGCATAACGTTTATCCCAGGTCCTGACGATAGTCTAGACCTTCCAACACCAGATCCTTTCTGGGAGAAGAAATATGCTTTACTTTATAGTGTGTTGATTTCTCAGTCTCCATGCACAGTTTGAATTTGACATGACCCAGGGACAGCAGATCACTTGGCCCCTTTTCTACCAGCTCACTTTCTTTGTTACAGTATCACAGTATCACAGTATTATCAAGGTTGGAAGAGACCTCATAGATCATCAAGTCCAACCTGTCACCACAGAGCTCAAGGCTAGACCATGGCACCAAGTGCCACGTCCAATCCTGCCTTGAACAGCTCCAGAGTTGGCGACTCCACCACCTCCCTGGGCAGGCCATTCCAGTGGCCAATGACTCTCTCGGTGAAGAATTTTCTCCTCACCTCAAGCCTAAATTTCCCCTGGCGCAGCTTGAGGCTGTGTCCTCTTGTTCTGGTGCTGGCTGCCTGAGAGAAGAGAGCAACCTCCTCCTGGCCACAACCACCCCTCAGGTAGTTGTAGACAGCAATAAGGTCTCCCCTGAGCCTCGTCTTCTCAAGGCTAAACAATCCCAGCTCCCTCAGCCTCTCCTCATAGGGCTTGTGCTCAAGGCC
>VXBP01001400.1:0-103971 GCA_013400115.1 Rhinopomastus cyanomelas | reverse complement strand
TCGTTAGTTATAGTGTTCCCCTCCTGGTCCTGTAGGGAGTGGAGGCTCTTTTTACCCATCTTTTTAGCATTGATAAATTTATAAAATTGCTTTTTATTATTATTGATTTTGATTTTTTGATTATTGATTTTTGATTTTTTATTATTATTGATTTATTATTTTATTATTATTGATTTGTTGATCAATGGAGACTAGGATCTGGGAGATGCAGTGGTCAAAGTAGCCCACCATTTGCCTTCACGCCGAGGGAAACTGGTTTTCAAATTTTAGATGGAAGGCCAGGGTAGAAAACAGACCTTGGCACTGGGCAGCTGAGTATCAGTTTTCACAGCAGCCTCAAGAATTACAGAAAATTTCACCAGGCTTCAGTTGGCTAAAAGTCAGCTCATCCCAGAGGGGTTGGTGGGATTGCTGAGTTTGTGAAGGATTGTCTGTACTAAACTAAGAGGAGAAACATGGTCCTGTCTGGATTTATTTCTGCAATATTGGGTTTATGTTTCTGCAGATCTCTGCAGCACAGAAGGACTTAGCTGTGAACACTGTCAAGGAAAGGTTCATAGTCAGTAGAGAGTGGAAAGGTGAAGATACATGGTCGTGGGAGAAAGGAGGAATTTCAAATCCTTGGCTTTTAAGGTCAGAAAATGACTTGTATCATAGCACTGTCCACAGGTCTGTGGTGAGCCAGGAAAAACTAACCCTGATTTTAAAGTTTTCTACCAATCTCGCCTTCTTGTGTTAGTCTTCAGCTCTGCACAACCTCGTTAGTCCCATGCGTCAGGTATCCCTGCCCTGCTCCCACGTGCATTTTCTCTTCCTTCCCTCTTGTCCATACACACGCAGCAGGTAAGCAGAGATTTGTCACCCAGTGTGATTTTTAAGGGTATACAGGGAAGGATTCCAACACGATTAAGCTTTCTCACATTAAACAATTTAATTATGCTAGTTAATGTATTGCAGTTTATTCTTGGACTCACAATCCTCTTGTATGTTGTGCTTGAATCCCTTTACTGCCATATAAAAACAGTCCTAATAAATAATCTAGGACTCCACTCGTTTCCCATTAAAAAAGCCTCTGTTTGTAAAATTTTTCCCTTGTTTAATGGATTTTTTCTTGCATTCAGCACATGCGTAATTTGTAAATGGATCTAGTGCAAAACCTCATGGAATAACTTTTGATCCCATTATGTAAACTGAGAGTAATTTAGGTGACATTGGAAAAGCCACTACAGATTTGCACAAGTATAACCGTAAGAAGGGTCTATTGAAAAAGCAGATAGAGTTGCATTTGTAAAATCCTGCATCACACAGACCACAGAGCTGCAAACAGCAAAGTCCGTTGCACTTTACAGTGCATCTACAGATAGTGTTTCCCAAGGGCATGTATGGTGTCTTAGCAAGCACTCGATCAAGAGAACAAAGCAAGCCCAGGCACTGAGATGCATTTGGGTGGTAAGACTGCTTTGCAAGCCCATTCTTAGAAGCTTCCAGCTACTTTTGCAAGAGGGCAACAGGAGCTGTGAGCCCTACTGCCTTGCAGCACCCACAAGCGCAGGTGGAGTCCTGGGTGCTGAGCAGCAGTACAAGAGATACCACAGGAGAGGGTAGACCACACGGGGAAAGGGAACTGCCTGAGCTGTCCAGCAGAAAGAGCAGAGGAGCGAGGGAGCATCAGCCTTCTCTCACCGGGAAACACTTAACTTTGCAGCAGCATGGCTGTGGTCATCTCTCCACAGCTACATGTCTGAGTTGGGTTGAGTTTTCCTCCTCAAGAAAATTTGTCAGACATTATTTAGCTTCCCTGACCTCCTCTTCCTCACCTCAGGAAGGGACAGAAACCCTGAATAACTTACAAGTGAAAAATTCAGGTGGAGAGACCACGTTCAAATGGATGTATGTGTACAGATGGGCAGCTCAGTCTCTCCAGGTTTCAAGTTGCCCTCTGGGACACTGTCTGTGAGGAGGACCTGGACCTTTTCCTGTGGTGCTTACCTGCATCAAGGCAGAGCACCATGAACCAATCTTCTCACCTCAGGCATCAGAATGAACATATATGGAGTTGGGGGAGGCTGAGAAACAGTGAGTGAAGTAGCTGGTGATTCCAGATTATGTTCTAACAACTAGCTCTACACATCAGACAAGACTTGATACCTCCTCATTATGCCAGTTTTTCTAACACCATTTTTTTGGCAGGTAGTGCAAGTGACACAGGCATAGTTACAGGTAGCTAGGTAATAAAGTGCAGAAAACTGATGACGTGTGTGATATTAATAATAGCCTGTTGCCAGTCCCTACTAATGGCTGTACAGAGAAGTCCTAGGAGTGAGGAGGAGCTGAGCTGTGTGAGTCAATACCTTTCATCAGCATTTACAACCAAAGCAAAAGAAAGAAATGAAAGACCCTCTACAGGTCTGCAAGGTTAAAAAACCAGGCAAGCCTGTAGAGGAGAGGTTTCTAGCTGTTTTCCATCCTTAAGCAGTGCACAGTGGTCTCTTCCGGTACGTTTAAATGCACATTTCTGTCCTTTTCTTATGCAATGCAAGGGTTCTATAAAATTGTTCAGAAAAAAAGTGGTGTTCTTTGTGTAAATCACATAATTGTGGGGCCTGGACTTTGAGTAATGAAAGCAACAGCAGGACCAGCTGACAGTCAATCTACAGCTGGCTGGAGTGTGGCGGTGGAGTAGTGCCAAGTGTCGCGTTTGAAGGGTACGACTGTACCTCATCTGTGAGCCACAAGAAAAACCTTGATTTTAGAAAGCTCTGTGCTATGAAATTGTGACAGCAAAAGACTCCTAAAAGGCACAAATAGACAACAACAAGGGGTGACGTGACACTATCACACTTTAGATGGGCTCAGGTGGTTTTATGTGGGAGAGTGATTGACTGATTTCATGGGGGATTTGGGGGGAAATATTTACAAAGGAGAATGTAAAAGTGTGGGGATTTTTCCTCTCTCAGTTGAAATGTTTGGCTCATCTTCGCTGCGCTGTTGCAAACAACAGTCTGTTGCTAGATTATAAACAACCTTGTCTGTTAGCTCCTTGGAGACTGAGAGGAGTGATGTGTGCATGAATTCACTCCAGTTTCATTCTGGTATTGCAAAATGACTGACTGGTTTGTCTGTGGCCATAAGTATTGCCGGGGAAGCTGTAACACAGCCACTCGGTGCACTGCAAGCATCCTCCTCCTGATCTGCAAAAGCCCCACTAACATTACCTGCTTTTCAGAGCATGAGCGTCAAGAAACGAGCATGCTTAAGACATTACTGGCCATGTGAGAGGTCTGTGTATTTCTCATTAAAGCATCCCCCACCTATTCAACCCTCTTCTTGATTAGTTCACCAAACAAGGGTATTTATAGCTCCTTAATGTTATTGTTGGCTTTCTCTCTCAACATCTATCTACAGGGGGTAAATAAATCCTAGTTTGTGTCCCAAAGGAGGAGATAGGCACTCATTATTGTGCAGTGTCTGCAAATCTTCCTTTTATGACATTTTTTTTAAACATGCAGTCTCCAACTTTGGCTAGTTTGAGGCCATGAGCCCAGTGCACATTTGGCTAATACAAATCTCTGTGGCTTTTCTGTGCAAGCCATTTCGTTATGTGTGTTTAGCAGCAGAGATGCTTGTAAGGATTCAGTGATTGTGTTAGCAAACAGCATAATTTCAGGCTCCTATGGAGACTAAGAAGAGCCTGCATGAACAGGAGGATAGGTCCAATTAAGCATCACCTAGCTCATTACCCTGATTAGCAAATGGTTGAGTCTGTGCTCTTCCCTGTTATTTATTGGGACCTGGCAGCTTATAAGACGGATATAAAGGCTGAACTGACATCCCAAAGGGAACTGAATTTGAAGGGTCATCTTGAGTGCAGTTACAGGAGCTAGCCTAGGCCAGACCCTCAGCAGAATCAGTGCCATGCCTGAAAATGGGTGCTACCTGTAGACGTGGTACTTAGGGACATGGCTGAGTGTTAGGTTTACAGCTGGACTCAATGATCTTGAAGGTCTTTTCCAATCTAAATTATTTATTCTATTACAACAGGTACAAGATTTTCCTCACAGCCAATTGGTGAATGAGACTCAGCAGAAAGCAAGATCAAGATAATCACTTCCTTTACACCCTTCGCCAAGCCACGGAGCTCAGCAGAGAAGGCTGGAAGAGCAACTGGGAGTTAAGTATGCACAATTCAAAGCCATGTGTGCAGAAGAGTTTGCGAGCATGTCTGCAGCCTTAAACAGGTGCTGTTGATGGGTTTCTGAAAAACTGCTTCAAAACACTTGAGTACTACTAAAATTGCCTGATGTGCAGAGAGAGTGGAATATGCTCCTTGTACACCACAGAATATTGGTCTGAAATGATGTGGGCTGTGGAGAAGCCCTGTTTCATGGGGACATCTCTGCCAGATGTCACCATCCTCCCTGATCTGCAGCCAGAGCAGTTTTTTATGCTTCTCCTTTAACTGTTTCCATCAGATTGAGCTTATGCTGTTACTGTCTTGTGCTATTTGATAACCAGCACTTGCTAACTCAGCTCGTACAGACAGCAATGAGGTGGAGAAGACTCTACTAAACATCTTTGCTGGCATGCATGTGCTGGCACGCTGCAAGGTGGTGGTGATCAGAAAGTTCTTCTGTGGCTCAGCTGCTTGCAGTGTGTGCAGCTGCCTGTCTGCAGGGAGTACAGCTGTCCGCATGGCATGCAGCTGTCTGTATGGCACACAGCTGTCTTCGGGATGCACAGCTGTCAGCAGGCTGTTGCAGAGCTCACGTGGCACACAGCTGGCTGCATGGCACAAAGCTCTGCCCTGAGCACAACTGTCTCAAGGTCTATATCTGTCTGTGGGGTGCACAGGTGTCTCAGGACACATCATTGTTTACAGCTGCAGAGCTCCTTAGCTTTTTTTCTTCCCTAAATACTTCTTTCCTAATAGTCAGGTCAGGCGAGGAGCCGGGAATAACCTTGCTGGGGGCTGCCAGAAATCACAGTTGATGTTCCATTAGGCACTGGCCTTCCCTGTAGGAGCTGACTGTCAAAATCTTGGCAGAATCCAGAGTTACTTTTTCTACAACATCATGCACAGACCCTGAGAAAGGCAATGAGATGTGACAAACGATTGTGACATCTGTCAGGAAGGTTTTAGATGAAGCTGGTCTTGCCCTGGGCAGGAAAAGAGATTAGATGACCTCTCAAGGTCCCTTTCAGCGGGAGAAAAATGAAATTGTTCCTGTGAAGGACAGCATGTTATTGTTATACCTGCTCAAGAACAAAATATTTAATGGTACTAGATAATTAATAACACCCCTGACAATTGGCTCAGCCGGCTCTGTGATACACTGGGCGTGGGAGGGGTGCCAAAGACATTTCTACCCTGTTTTCCCCGTTCCCCTCCATGTGTGGCAGTAATTTACAGCATGAGGGGCACTGCCCGGCCAGCACAGGTGTAGCAACCTTCAGTGTCTGGTTTGACTTTTCTCCCAGAAGGAAGAGTAAGGTGAGGATTAGAGCCACTGCCTTCTCCACGCGGGGAATCAGTAATCCTGTGGCACACCACACCTTCTGCAGACTGATTAACTTCAGGCTCCTGCTCTCTGCATAATGAACTGTACTTTCTGGAGTGGCAGCTGCATTTCCCACTCTGTAGCTGACAGCACCCACCCCGGTGATGCTGCAGGAGGAAGATGTTGGAAAGCATGGCAGGACATAGAAAGTGAGAGCGAGCTAGAGTGTAGGGTCATAGAGCAGGGAAGGGAGGGTGAGATGGGCACAAATGGCACAGGTTAATGGGAAAGGTGGGTCCCGGGACAGGGGAAAGTAGGATGGGATGCTGCTTCGTATTTCAGCTGGGGATATGCCAACTTGGGAGATTCCTGTAAAGCAGTTGTGTTTAAACTGCATAGTTGCTAACATCTATGGTACAGGTAGCTTTTCGTCCTTCTGGAGGTGTTTGGTACATTTGGCACAAATAGCTAAGCTTGCTTGCTGAGGAGGCAAGTGAGCACTGGGGTTGGGGTAGGGAGGAAGATTTGCAAGTGAAAGGGAGGGAGGACACAGCAAATGGAATGGGACAACTGCCCTTTTCAGCAGCCAGCCCATTCAGAATTGCCAAATGCAATGTGGAACTGCACTTGAGGGCTCCTTGTGCATGACCAAGCAAGCAGCTGTTTCCACAGACTACATAATTAATCCAGGATCTCTTTCCTAGGACTGACGCAACCCAATCTATATTATTAGAGTTGTTTGTTTTCCACAAACATTACTTTGTACTTAGTAGCATTAAGTTTGCAAATCCAGCTCATCTTGTTTGCTTCTCCACTGCTCAATAACCTGGGGTCTTCCTGCACCTTTTCTTAGTTTGCGAGAACCGCTGTATCTTCAGCAAACTTTGCCACCTCTCTTCTTGTGTCCTCCCAAATTATTTCCAGATCTGTCATAAAAAGACTGCAGCTGAGGACCATGATCCTACAAAAACCCCTTGTCCAACAGACTTATCTTCCAGAACAGGCATAGAACAGGCATATCCTTTTGCAAGGTGATAACACTACACAAGATGACCACAGGGTTGTTTTTGAAGAGAGTAGGTGTTTTTTGATGGGAAAAAGTTGAGAAACACTGTTATAAAGTACAACAGTCAAGGGAATCTGATCAGTATGCTTGGGAGGATCTCACTCTCCCAGAACTCTGTAGGAAGAGCCTCACCAAGTGCTGTACTCCATTGCAATAGGTCAGCCCCTGCAATGACACCCATGGAACGCTAATGGTCTGTCCACAGTCACTTCTGCAAAACCATTGCAGAATGGGGACCATTGATGTCATGTTGATGGAAATTGCAGCTTGGGAAATATCTCCACTAATTCTAGGCAAGGCAACTTTTCTCTGTTAATGACACTGCTGAGTAAACCGGCATTTTGCTGGTTCAGGGAATCACATTTTATCCCAGAACATCCCAGGCTTAGATTTAATGGTTTAATCCATTTTCTACTTCATTTACATCTTGTAGCAATTGACTCAGATCCAGATGAAATTCAAAACTGTGGGCCACTATTATTCTGTCTCTCAGGATTTCTCTGGCAATCACATGACATCTAATAAAACAGTTAGAGGTAGAATAATCCCATCATAATCCCAGAATAGTCCCAGCAACCCCATAACATTGGAATGTGGATCCATTCCAGGGAATATTTCCTTTGCAGTAGGCAAGGTGCTGGTATCTAGTGGGTAGAGAAGTGGTGATGAAAAGGACTTGGCATTTGATGTAAAGGCTTAGGAGGTGTCCAGAGCTGCTGTTACCTCTTGATCAAAGACCGGGGGGTAAAAGCAGCCAAGAAAAGATATTTTTGTCAAAGTGATGTTTTCCAGCCCTCTTCAAAGGTGCCAACACTCAAGCTTCTAAGCCTGTCTTCAGATCCTACCCCAAGTACAGGGCCTGACTTAAAAGGGAACATTTGTTCTCAAAAATATTTGGACACGTTTTCCAGGTGTCACCTCTTGGCTGGCTTTCAGCCACTGCCTAGCACTAGTGGAGCAGACCTGAACTTCTCAAGGAGCTGTACTGTAACAGCCTAGAGGAACAAACTTGCCTCCAAAAAGGTCAGGTGGCCCAAATTCTACATCACTCCTTTATTTGACACTACTGGTGGAATAGGGAACATATAAAGAGCTGCCTTGAACTCATCAAGGTTAGATAAAGAAGCAGCAAAAGGATCTTTTCCTTCTGTCATCCTTCCACAACCACCAGATAGAGCCAACTCTTGGTGGCCTCCTATCATTCCTGCCAGAGACTATTAGCAGTACTCAGAACTGTGTTAGCACAAACAGATGTTAATGAGAGACATGAAAGTGCTAAACCACTGTCCTATGGGAAATACTGATATTTTACCTTGGTCTTTAATCTTGAGACGAAAATGAAAGAAGGAAAGGAACTAAGAGGAAGAAAAGGTCACAAGAATTAACTTTTTTGTGGGATGGGAAGTCCCCAGAGATGTAATCTGAACCCTCAAAAATGTTAACTTCCTCTGGATAGGGAAGTGCTGATGACTTTGATATGACAAAACCTCCAGCAGGAGCAACATTTGGTGTTTCAAAGGGTAGATGTGAGAATATGGTAGGAGCACAGTGCTGGCAGGGCCAGGTGAATCATTCACTCCACTTTCTTACTGTCACAGGCATGTGCACTGTAACACCTGTAGTTGCCTGAACACATGGAACTCAGTCTAAAAGCAGACTTATTTTCCCACTTTGCCACGTTTGGAATGCCTGATCCTGACCACTGCTCCTTATTTCCAGCGGAAGTATAATTACGCTTCTCAGTCCTCGCACCAGTACTGCTCCTTGGCTCTTCTGTGAAGTTTCTGCTCACTGTCACCCGGTAATTTTGCAACTACACTGCCTCCTCGAGTCTGTTCTGCCAAAGCTGTGCAGCTAGGCAGATTGCTTTCATTCTTTTGCAAAGGACAGATCTCCGGTTTTCTGAGCTGCGTTGTAACTTCTGTCTGTACTGGATTGTGGGTGACCTGATGTGTGCAGACCAAGTCTCATCAAAACTCTGCTTTCTGACACAAATATTTCCTCTTCATGTGGAAAGATCTCTTCTCATATAGCCTCAGCAAATTTCGCTTTCCTTTGTTAGTATTGCAATAGTGACTCTGAGACACCCTGCACCTAAGAGCTGCACATCGTCACGAGCTGTCTGCTAAAGGTGCAGGTTTTGAGCCTAAAACCAACGTGTACAACTTTGTGTGAAGCATTTTTGTCCCATGTATCTTATTTTTGCTCTTGCAAACACCTGATTCTCCTGCATATGCTAGAATTACATGAAAACTGGCATTTTCCCAAGTATACATTCAATTAAATCTGTATTTCAGAAGAAGTTTTAGACGGAGCACGCTTCTTATTGTTTTGTTTATTAAATCAGTTTTTGTAATTATTTGCTTAAAGTTTTTTCAGCTCTTTTTTTGACAGTATCCTGCCACTGTTCTGGATTAGTCTTTTCAGGCTGGGATCTGGTCTCAGAACAGTATGAATCTGATGCAACACCAGTATGAATCTGATGCAACACCACACAAATACAAAATGTGTTTTCAGATTAAAACTGGAATTAAAACTTCTTAGCATGGCGAAGTGATTCTGAGTTAACTGAGGTTGGAATCACGCCTAGTGACTCCTCTGAGATAACTTCAAGTAAAAGAGTCAGGACTTTACCGAAAACGTCGATAGCATTGCACAAAAACCCAAACATGCCTCAAACTTGTGGATCTCTATTTGGCTTTAAGCTGGTGGGAGGCTGCCAACAGCCTACGGTCAGCCAGCCAAGAGGTAGGGGACCCAACTGGGCTTCTGCTTCTGTCATAGTATCTCTGAGCAACTGTGGGCAAGACATCAATAGTTTCATGAGGTATTTAAAGGCCTCCAAAGACTGAGGTCGTTAGTTCAGCTTTTCAAAGTAGCTGCAGCAGTAGACTCTTGCCTGATAGGATCTACAAGTGTGCCTCAGCGGGCAACAAAAGCAGGTGCAGGTTTCCTGGGAAGGGCTGTGTGCTCCCCCTAACAAGTGACTCAATCCCAGAACTAAGGCTGCACGTCTCAGGATGAGTTAAAAACTGAGAGCTGCACAGCCTCCCCATGGTTACCTCCTGCCCTGGGTGCATTTTCAGCCTCTAAGTATTTCTGGCCCTTTTGTCCTTTCTTCTTCATCGGCATTTGCATTTGTGAAAGAGAAAGGATTTCGCTCCTCTGACAGGGTGGCTGGAGGATTAGTGCGTCGTCGGTGAGCGTGCAGGGCGGAGGTACTGTAACAGAGAAAGCAGTAGGAGCCTCTGCGACGCGACGTGCACCTCTGTGCCGACAGCATGGGAGTTTGCCAGCATTGTGGCAGGGCTGATTGTTTGATTTAAACCTCAACATATTTGCAGGAAGAAAACTGTAAACAGGGAACACAAATGCAGCCATTGTTATTTGCCAAGCGTCTCGCCGGGCTGTAAATCTCGACCGCATGCACCTCTGCCATTTCTCAGGTCTCAACCCAAAATATTTTCCAAGGAAATAATGTTTGTAGCGATGATCTCAGACCAGTGCAACTCATTAGCTAGTAATGTGCCTGCAGGCGGTACTAAAGATTTGATCCATCTGGAATTAAACAGCAAGGGATAGCTGGAAGCTGCATTCAATACTGATGGTGGGAAAAGCCTTAAAACTCCTTGATTGCAACACATGAAAGCTGTGAACCATCAATACCCAAAAAAATATGATGTGCCAGCCATAGCAAAAGTAACAGCAGGGCAATGCCATTATTTGAGGTCATTCCACCTTCATCTTGTCAAAAAGGGATAAAGGAAGGGCATGACACTAACCAGATCTCTAGCATATTCCTCCCTTGTCAGTAGGACCTAATTGGCATTAAATACTGAATGTGTCTGGATTTAATATAACCCCTCTGCTCAATTACTTCATACACTCAAGCAGTGGAAAGCTGCCCATTTTGAGAGTTTATACAGGATAGCTTTCTCCTTCAAATGTTGGAGGCCCAGATGTCCTAACTGGTATTTAATTAATAAATTCTCCAAAAGATTATAACTTTGTGCCCCTTTGTCCCTCGTTGCAGGGGAGGCAAAGCCTCGAATGATTAGAAGGGAAGGGGCTGTATGTCCTTTCTCTATGTCCTTTAGAAACTGCTTAGAATTGAGGGTGAACACGAGAAACCTGTCTGCATCACTGTCAGTGGGGTCATTTGGAAACACACAAAGCAAAACAGGGTAGGGTAAAACTTTTCTGTTGCACCTCTGACTGTTGAGCCTGTTTTAGGGAAAGTGGAAAGCTCCACTGTTCTCTTGTTCTGTGGCTTCTCTGCTAGCAGAGGGCAACAGGGAAAGTGGTGAAGGCTTCTTGGCTAAGTAGGAAATGAAATGTTTAAGATATACTCCAAGCTTGTGGCAAGTTTCTTGAAAAGCAGAGACCCAAAACCAGGATTAGGGATTTTTCTTCTGTATTTGAACTTGGTGGTCAGCCTTGGCCACAGGCATGATGAAAACGTTACTGCAGTGAAAGCAGCATGAAAGCTACTGATTGTTGCCTCCTACTCCATCTGGAACACCTTTGTCTTGCAAGCATCTCCAAAGCAGAGTGCTTCTCTTCAGTGGGTCCAGCTGCACTCTGAGTGGAGTAGGACAGGGCTGTCACACCATGAGACTGCTGTTGTGTCTTGCTGATCTGGACAATAAAGGTTTGACCCCGTTAGATGCCAGGTATTTATGCAGCTCCTGAAATGATGGCCACTGACCCCAGCCAATAGGCTTCGTTCCACATTAGTAAGTGAAGCATTTGAGCAGCTGTGACAGGTTGATAGCCTCGTAAAAAGCAAGATGGAAAAGGACCTCAAAGTGTTATCTTGTTCAGTGTTTCTCCAGCTCTAGTCTGCAAGGCGTCAGGAGATTCTTTGTGAAAATGATGCAAAAAGTCTGGAAAACTGTACCCACCCACCCTATATAATTTTGCATGTGTGCCAAAACAGTGTGAGGAAACTAAACACAGTAACTGAGTGCCCGGAATTCAGCTTCGTTTTCATCCAGGAGTAAGTGATAAGCATGTTGGTGATGCTTTATATGGGCTGGAGAGTTCTCTCAGATGGTTCAGTGGCTTGTCATAAAAAGTACTGAAAATCATTTAGATGCTTTTTAATTCAGACTCTCCCTGTGTTTTCTGGAGTTTTCAGATCTAACCATTCATGAGAGAATGATGATTCTATGATTGTCTAACTTTGTTAACATTCAACGACCGCTTTTTTGAAGCACAAGAAAAGAGCATTCCAACAAGAAATAAGGAAGGGAGCCAAAAGACCTGTGTGGTTCAACAGGGAGCTGCTGGGTAAACTGAAGAAGAAGAAAGCCTATAGGTCATGGAAGGAGGGGATGGCCACTTGGGGTGATTATAAGGATCTGGTGAGAGAATGTAGGGACACAGCTAGGAAAGCCAAGGCCTCCTTGTAATTAAACCTTGCAAGAGAGGTCAAGGGCAACAAAAAGGGCTTCTTCAAATACATTGCAGGTAAAACTAAAACTAGAGGCAATGCGGGCCCCTGCTGAATGAGGTGGGTGCCCTGGAGACTGAGGATACAGAGAAAGCAGAGATGTTGGACACCATCTTTGCCTCTGTCTTTACTTCTGGGAGCTGTCCTGATATCAAGCCCCAGACTGCTGAGGCTCCACAGGAAGTCAAGGCAAGAGAGGAGCCTGCCTTGGTTGATGAGGACTGGGTTTAGGGATCAGTCGATCAAACTGGATGTACATAAATCCATGGGCCCAGATGGGATGCACCTGCAAGAGCTAAGGGAGACAGTGGAAGTCATGGCTAAGCCACTTCCCATCATCTTTGCAAAGTCATGGGGATCAGGGGAGGTGCCTAGGGACTGGAAAATAGCAAATGTCACTCTGATCTTTTAAAAGGGAAAGAAGGAGGACCCAGCTAACTACAGACCGGTCAGCCTCACCTCCATCCCCGCAAAGGTGATGGAACAATTTATTCTAGATGCTCTCTCCAGGCACATCAAGGACAGGAGGGTCATTAAGGACAGTCCGCATGGCTTCACCAACCTGATAGCCTTTTATGAGGGCATAACCAGGTGGATAGATGATGGCAGAGTGGTGGATGTGGTCTGTCTCGACTTGAAGTAAGGCATTTGACACAGTCTCTCACAGCATCCTCGCAGCCAAACTGAGGCAGTGTGGTCTGGATAGGGTAGTGAGGTGGATCATGAACTGGCTGCAGGATAGAAGCCAGAGAGTAGTGGTCAATGGGACAGCCTCTAGTTGGAGGCCTGTATCTAGTGGAGTGTCCTAGGGGTTGGTACTGGGATCAATCCTGTTCAATCTATTCATTAATGACTTGGATGAGGGATTGGCATGCACTGTCAGCAAGTTTGCTGATGACACAAAGCTGGGTGGTGTCACTGACACTCCAGCAGACTCTGCTGCCTTTCAGCGAGATCTGGACAGGCTGGAGAGCCGGGCAGGGAGAAATGTAATGAAGTATAACAAGGGTACATGTAGAGTCTTGCATCTGGGCAAGAACAACCCCAGGTACCAGTATAAGCTGGAGACTGAGATGTTATAGAGCAGTGTAGGAGAGAGGGATCTGGGGCCCCTGGTGGCCAGCAGGATGACCATGAGCCAGCAGTGTGCTCTTGTGGCCAAGAGGGCCAACAGCATCCTGGGGTAGATCAGAAGGGGTTCTTCTGATGGAGATGGATAGAGATTCTTCTCCCTCTCTACTCTGCCCTGGTAAGACCACACCTGGAGTATTGTGTCCAGTTCTGGGCCCCTCAGTTCAAGAGGGATGTGGAGCTGCTGGAGGGAGTCCAACGTAGAGCAACAAGGATGATGAAGGAAGTGGAGCACCTCCCTTATGAGGAGAGGTTGAGGGAGCTGGGTCTCTTTAGCTTGGAGAAGAGGAGACTGAGAGGTGACCTCATTAATGTCTATAAATATGTGAGGGGTGGGTGTCAGGAGGATGGAGCTGGGCTATTCTCAGTGTCATCTGGTGACAGGACAAGGGGCAATGGTTGTAAGCTGGAACACAGGAGGTTCCATATCAATATGAGAAGGAACTTCTTCACAGTGAGGGTGACGGAGCACTGGAACAGGCTGCTCAGGGGAGTTGTGAAGTCTCCTTCACTGGAGACGTTTACAGCCCGCCTGGATGTGTTCCTGTGTGGCTTGGTCTAGATGATCCTGCATTGTCAGGGGGTTTAGACTAGATGATCTTTTGAGGTCCCTTCCAATCCCATGATTCTAGGATTCTAACTTTCATCTGAGTTTCCTGGATATGTTCTCTTTTTTTCCCCACCTCAAAGTCTGTGCAGGAACAATGAAGTCAGAGATACAGTAACTGTATCTCTGAGGTTTACAGCAGTGCCTCCAGGAGGGTGGCCCCAGCCAGCCTCCCTGAAGATAAGAGGCCAATGGTCTCTGGGGAGGCACAGACCAGCTGTAAGATGGGAAGTCGTTGACTGGCTGAAGCATGGTGTCTTCAGCCTGTTTTTCACACTCTGCAAATTCATGCACTCATGTCTCCCTGAAGTTTCCCAGAGAGAAAGCTACTCTATCCTGCCCTGAGATGCCACCTGCATTTCTGTACCCTCCCTCCCTCCCTCCCTAGGATGCCCCAGGCTCTCATGAACACACTCTTTCTACAGCTTTCATTGCATTCTGCTTGTTTCTACAGTAAATGCACTCACCTGCAGCTGCCGGTGCTGTCTCCAAACTGTTTAGATATGGGGACTAAAAACATTGTGTAAATGAATGGTTCATAAATATGGGCAAAATCTCCTTCTGCTTTTGTCTACTTAGGGTTTTCTACAAGATTTTTAATGAATCTCCACATCTTGCAGATATTGTTATTTGACCTGTTAGATGTGTGAATTAATGTCTACAAATTAATGTATTGCATTGTTATATTAATTACATTAATTACATTAATGTCTACAAATATTTGAGGGGTGGGTGTCGGGAGGATGGAGCTGGGCTATTCTCAGTGTCATGTAGTGATAGGACAAGGGGCAATGGTTGGAAGCTGGAACATAGGAGGTTTCACATCAACCTGAGAAGGAACTTCTTCACGGTGAGGGTGACAGAGCACTGGAACAGACTGCCCAAGGAAGTTGTGGAGTCTCCTTCACTGAAGAACACCCACCTGGATGCGTTCCTGTGTGACTTGGTCTAGGTGATCCTGCTGTGGCAGGGGGATTGGACTAGATGATCTTTTGAGGTCCCTTCCAATCCGTAGTGATTCTATGATTCTATGAATGAGTCCTGAGTTCTTTGCTTTCATCTTGCATCTTTCAAGCACTTTTTGTCTGTTTTCTGTTGCTGAGACTCTAGTAAGTTCATGCACATTTGTAACCCTAATGAAGAATTTCTTACTAGATTAGCCCAAACCTCTGTCCAGTTGTGCATCTCTAAGTCCAAGAGAGCTGTAGGCAGGAGAAGCTGGGTGAGCTCCAGCCTACGGGAGCTCTGCTTGTATCAGTGCAACAAAATACAGACATACTTTTTCCAACTTTTTAAAGGGAGTAATTACTCATTTTTTCATTTTGCACCTTGGAAAGTCTTACTGAGCTTTTCATGTGACACATGTGCTTTTACATGTCACTTTTTGTATTCCACTGTAAACTGGCTCAAAGTTCTGGGCTAATGTTGGGAGTAAACAGGATCATCACTTTTCAAACAATTCAAGCATAAGTTCAAATAGCCAAGTCCCCAGAACAGTTTGGCATCAAGGGACTGTGGGAAAGCAGGACAAATAAATGCTGAATCTGCTGGCCATAGCTCACCAGAAAAGAAATTTCACTACCAAATTTGCAGGGTACCAAATGTGTGTACCACATGGTGATGATAACCTGAGGGAAGGTCTCCGGTTTGTACTAGCACATTTTTTGAACGGTGTCTAAGGCTAACTCAAGCGTGTGCTACGGCAGCCTGATTTCCGAAACCCAATTTGGGTGGGGAATGTGTACAGACTAACCAAGGAATACAAGGATTATCCGGGTTTGGAGGTTTTCTGAGATGTATTTTAAAAATAATGACACCCTGAACTGTACTTTATTTCACTTGGTTGTACTTAGAGTAGTACGAACAATGTTACGCGTACACCAGAATGTCCACGTGTGCACAGCCAGCTCTCAGCTGACTTTCGAGGGATTTTTGGGATCGCAAAGATTCTGTGCCAAAGGTGCCAAGAGGTCATGCAACTGCACAATTTCTGGCTCCAGTAAACCTCCCTAGCACCTCAGCTCAGCGTTAACAAGCAATGACCAGCATGGATCCTGCAGAGCCAGGCCTGAACTGGAGCTAATAAATGCTGGTGTCCCCTAGCTGTCCCTTGTGCAGGAAGAGCCACCTGGTAGGCGTGTGTCATAGTCCCCAGAGAAGCCTGGAGCATGCACATCTTGATCCTTCTGCTATGCAGTTATCCAAAACTCCTTTGTCTGCTGGCAATTCATTCACAGAGCACATTTCTGGAGGAGGGGTGAGATGTAAAAACACTGTTTCTGGAAACCTCTAACTGATAAAATAGTCAGGCAAAATGATTACAGTATTAGGCATCAGTGTTTTGATCTGAGTTTGCATTCTGTCCTGTTTGGAATGACAGACCTGTGGCATTCCAAGATAAAATCATGGCCTGGGTTCAAAGGCAACATCTAGCTCCAAGAACATATCAGTACGACAGCCTGTTATCCTCTGTTCCTTCCACACTGTGATGCTTCTTCAGCCGCTAGGGTGAAGAACATACTAATAATGCAGTAATCCCCAAAATACACTAATCAAGCTTTCTGGAGCCCACTACCTGCTCTTAGGTTTTTAGTTTAAAAAAAACACCAAGACCCCCCGAGCTTTACACAATTTCACTAATTCAGTAAGGATCACAGAATCACAGAACAATAGGAACTGGAAGGGACCTCAAAAGATCATCTAGTCCAATCCCCCTGCCAGAGCAGGATCACCTTGACCAAGTTGCATGGGAACACATCCAGGCAGGTTTTAAATCAAAATGTAATTGTCACTCTTTCCTTTTGGAGAAGGATATTGGATCAGAGAGAAGGATCTGACACTTGTACTCACTCCAGTTGAGTGCTGGAGGCTTTCCATAGGTGTAGAAGAAGCCTTCAGATGAGCTAAGGAGACAGAAAGGTGCCGTGAACAGTTCGGTTGAATTGGCCATATCTGTTCACTCACCCAGAGCCTTTGTCCTCCCACTGTGTGCTCTGGGGACTAAGTTAATTAAGACAAGTCGAAGGTCTCTGTAACTTCCCACTCTTGTTGGCACCACTTCATTTACAATCCCTTACAATGCCTGTCCTGAGAGGGGAAGGGATTTCTGAACCAGCCATTAAGTTGAGGTTGGCAAAGCCTTTGTTAGACTTTTAATACAATGTTCTGCTTTAGGACCCTGGATGTGCTGTTAGAGGACAAAAGCCATGACATAAAGCAAGGCATTCCTAAGAGGCAATGCAATTTGTACATGGCATCCTTATGTTACCCTCCTCGTGTAGCACGGAGTTCTTTAGAGACTTCTCTTTGATCCAAGGTGAACTTTAGCCCTTTGGAGTTCAGAGGTTATGTTAAAAACTTTCTGCCTGGCTTTTAGCACCAGCAACTAGAGATTTAAGCCCTAATAGTGACAAATACCCATTGTTTTCTGTGCACCAGGATTTAGATGGGATTAAATTGAAGGAGATGTGCAGCAGGTCTCTGCAACTTGCTGCTCATAATGGTGTTTCTCCTGGGATCTTTAGGCTTTCAGGAGGAAACTTAGTGGGCAGTCCTAGTCTGCATGTGTGTCCTGACCAAAACAGCTTTGTCCAAAGATATTTTGTTGAAGCAAATTAAAGAGAGAGCCCTGCTTATTACATCTGATTCCATTTTTCTACGTTTCTGTTGGCTGATGTAGTTTAGGGATCTGTGACAGACTGTTCACGCCAAGAAAGCTTCCCATTGCTTTCTTTCTCACAGACAGCCTTGCAGGGAGAGAGAACGCACACATTTTGTTCATGGCTATCATGATTAACTTCGACGTGTAGTATCAGCAACCCATGGCCCAGACAAGTACATGCTCTGTGTTTCCAGTTAGTCTCAGCCTCAACTAAGAAAAAATATCAGATAATTAAGGCAGATGCTGAGAGAAAATATCTCTTCCCCTGGAGGGAAGGGAGAGAATGAAAGAAATCAGCTGGCAGTGCAAAACATTTTGCCTAGAGAGCTTTTGGAATGGTTCCCTAACCACAGTGGGCAAATACTTCTGTATCTCTCTTGTGGGCTCTGCACTTATAAGTGCTATTAACACACCTAACAAAATCCAGTCTTTTGTAAAAAACCACAATAAATTACTTTAGCCTGTCAGCCTGTAGGTAACAGCTTGATCCACCATGAAATGGAGTGAGAGCAGAGCCTCGCACAGTAGGATTTGCTGTTGGCCTCTGATACACTGCTCCATCACTGCCAGGGAGCGCATCCCACCTGGGCAGCACGGTACTCTCTTCAAAGGCCAGCATGGAAGGCCTCCTTAGGATAACTTGAAAGTGTAGCAGCATGGAGCGGAAAAGGCCAGGGTCACAGTGAGGCATAGATCACTCCCTGGGAGCAACCACACAGGCTGCAGATACTTGGCACTTCCTGGAAGCCTCTGGGTTGCAGGGTTTCCAGCATTAACTAGCTGGCTGCTGGATCGCTGAGGCTTGGTTGCCTTTAAATGGAGCAAGAGGGATCTCAGCCTTAGTTTTATTCACGCCACCCCAAAAGTACCAAGATACCTAACTCCTGTCCTGTTTGGTCATTGCAAGATACCTTAGATCTTTGGGTTCTCTAAGGCTGTGGAGAACTTGTGAGAAACCACTTGTAACATCACACATGCCCTGTTAACAGCTGAACCACCAAGTTCTTTGATGGCTGTGAGAGCCTGTGGACACAGTGCTGCTCAGATACTGAGTGTCTCCAAGGAGCTAAGCCTAAGTGTGTGCTGACAAACACAGGCACGTTAGGGATGTTTGCACCATAGTTATCCTGCACAAGTCACTGGGTTCAAAACAGGGTTTCAAAAAGAGGACCTCCAGGAGGTCAGTCTTGGAGTACAGGCTTGAGGAAGGTGTGATGTGATTTGGTGAACACATGTGAAAGCAGAGCAGTAACATTTTCAGTAATGAGTCAGAGAGAGAAGAAAATGGGGCAAAAGATTGAAATTCATAGAGGGAAACACAAAAGGGGGGAAGCACTATGTTGAACTTCAGGTGCAATGGCCTCAGATCCACACAGTTTCAGAAGACTTCACGATTTACATCTATGTGCAGAGCTAGGCAGAAGCAAATAGAACAGGTGCTGGTGTTGAAAGAGACCTTAGCTTGCCCCAACAGAGCCTTTGGACCTCAGACTTATCTCCATGGTCCGTCTTGTACAGGAGACAGAGCCGAAGGGCATCCTTCCATGACCCAGAAAGAAGACAACAGCCTTGCTCCTGGGAAGGCAGGGCCATCTCCATGTCAGCAGCAGCCTCTCCACAGGCAGATACAAAAGCAACAGTTCACCTTGGCAACAGGGACTTGGGAGCTGTTGACTTTCAGCTGCCTGCCAACCTCTCTGCTGTGTCATGCTTTGCTTCCCTCAGAGGTTTTGGATTAACTTTACCTCCCCACCCCGGGGCATTACTGCGCTTGTTTAGCTGTTGCTGTTCGTTGCTGCTGCTACTACAGAAGTTTTGCTGTGCATCGGGGCTTTGTGAGAACAGCCTCTCTCCAAGGACTTCTCCTGTGCCTTAAATGGCAGGAACTGGTTTAGGAGCACACCCTGACACAGCTGCAGCTTCTCGGGACTCAGTACTTTGGGGAAAGGAAATACTTTGGACTACTCTTTTTGTTTTGGGGCGGCTTGATCCCCAGGGAGGGTGTGAGAGCAGAGTCTGCAAGAGGTGGGACGGACGGGTGCCTTGCCCAGGGGAAACTACTGCAGGGCAGAGTTTCAGCCCAGGGGCAGCATTAGATTGTCTTGGGGACAGAATGTCTTGGCAGTCCCTGGAAGGTGACGGGTGGAGCACTAAGGTCCCACCAGCTCCCTGCGCCTGAGCAGAAGACAGGTGGGTGGGGACAGGCAGATGTCTTGCAAGTGCTCCCAGCAAATCTGTTTATCCCACAGTCAGGCAGCTTTTGTTCTGATGGTGTCACAAACACAAGATCTGAGATGACAGGACACTAACCTGCTCAAGTGTGGTGCAGAGTTGGCATAAACAGGACATCCACAGTTTAATGTAGCAAATATTTGAGTGACCAAGAGATTCACAGACATATGTGAGCTCAGTCCAGATCTTGAAAAGCATAAATTTCTGGAGCGTTGCAAATTTTTGGCATTAATTCACAGAATTTTTCTGTACAAATGGAACATGTGGGGTTTTATTCAGCATCATTAATCAACGTATCACAGATTGTAGTGATTCTTGAAATAATTTTCTCTCCAGAGTCTCTCATTCTCTTACCTTCCACTACCCCCTCTCTCTCCTTTTCTGCTGTGAATGCTGTGACCTAGATTGATAGTACAGTCTGCGTGTTCTCAATAGGTGTCTTGTGCTTATGAGGTAAGTGAGAATGCTTAGTCCCTCTCCTAAAGAGCTTTCAAACTTCAGGCTCTGCCAGTAAAGTTTTGTTGTCACTTTATTTTGGCTGTTGCTGGAAGCATCTCCATGAGCGTGCTGAGGAAAGCACGTGCCAGACAGTCCTTGGTACCCAGGGCACAAGTGCTGCACCCACAGGACACTGCAACACAGGCACTCAAGGTTTTGCTTTGATGAGGATGCCAGAGCTTTTGTGCTCAGCATACCATCTTGAGGGGTTTGCCACCTCAGGAGGGGCTGAAATGTGGCTATATCTGTGCTGTGCACAAGGTCACTCGCGTCAAGGGAGCACCTCAAGCAGAAGGAGGTCAGTCATGTTGGAGCGACTTGTGCAAGCCTCAGACAAACAGGAAGACAAGGCAGTGTTTGAGGGACTCTGCCAGCAGCTTCTCCTGTCAGAAGGGGGAAGTCCAGTGTGCTAAGGGTCACAGGCAAAAGGATCCTTTTGTCCTCCAAACAAACCTGGCAGCAGCACAAGCACTTCTATGCCAGTGCTCTGCTTTGGTTAGGGTGAGGGTACTCATACACTGTCAGCTGAGGCTGTTCTGGAAGGAACTTCTAGGAGACTAAATTCCAGGTGTATCAGATCCAAGTCCTGGACCACCAGAACAGGCTCTTGTAAGTTGCAGGCTGGCCCAGACTCAATTTGAGGGAAAGAGATAATGTGGGAACAAGTCCAGTAAAACTGTCCCATTGCTCTGAGCTTCCTTTGCACACATTGCTGTGCTGTGGGTGAGCCCCGTGTTAGAAGGGCCAGCACAGAGTGGTTTGACCAGTTTGCTGTGCGATAGATGGTTTTTTAAATGGTACCAGTCACTATTTGGAATGGACATTTCCACTGCTGGGCAGTGCAGCCGCTGCTTCCCCTTCATGTCCTGGTGCTGGCAGGGCTGGCCAGCAGGTACGCGAATCCGTAAGCCTGCCAGTGTCAGAGCTGCAGGACAGGACTGGGGCTTGTGCTGCAAACGCATAAGGCGAGCCACTCTCTGTGGAAAGCATGAGGGGGACCAGCTGTGTGAGCCTACGGTTCAGTATTCAAGGTTTCACCCACATAAAGTTGTCACATGTTTGTCACACAGATGCTGAGGTGTCTCTGAACAGCTGTGATTCAGAAGAAAAATAAAAGCATGTGTTTTTGGGTGGGTGACTTGCTGCTTTGCCACCACTCCAATCTTGTAACACTGGGTATTTTAAGATTCAGCCACCAGAACTAAAATACCACTGAGAATGGCAGTTTACTTTTTTTAACTGAGTTTCCTAAGGAAGACAGGCTCAGGGGACTGGCATACCTAGCCACCTGGCTTCGAATCCCTCCCAGTGACATTCAAACCCCTTCCGCAGACTGGGAAGAAGGGATAAAGTCACAAAGTTATACAATCATCACAGCACTGGGCAAGGAAAGGAAGGGGAGGTACCTTGTTAAAGCTCTCCCAAAGGAAGAACAAGCAGGACCCTGTAGTCAGCTGTGCTTTTTGTTGGCAGTTGCCAGGCCAGCCTGAGCAGGCAGGCAGGTCTGTTCTTCCTGTGATGCTCCTGACCAGCCAGCTAAGGCAGATGGGGGGGACAAGCCATCATCACTTCTGCTCTCTACGGAACTATTTTGGGTTACCTGCAAATCCTCCTGCAAAAATAACCTGACAAATATGGGATATGCACTGGATTATGATATTTTAAAAGCATGGATTTGACTGTTCTGCATATAAGCATTTCCATATGCCCATGTTTTCCCATGGGTGACACTCCTGGGAGAAGGGTGAGGCATGAAGTGTGGTACTTTGTAAGTCAGCATCACCGTATTGATATCTCAATATCTTTGTTGGACCTGTCCTACAAAGCCCATTCTGAGCTGGGCAGAGCTCTTGTCTATTTTCCTAATAATGAACCATAAGATTAAACTATTTGCCTAAAATCATAAGTAAACAAGTAAGACATGCTGAGAACCACTGGAGAAATCAGCTGTGGACAGGAAGGCAAATTTCATTCCCTAACTGTTTGAAAACAAATTACACAAAAGCTCAACAGATAAAACTCTTTTGTGAATTGTACTGTGGGTTCCTCAGAATAAAAACTGCCTTTCGCTTTGATTCTGCAGCTCATTGAACAGTGGGACCTTGATAAGCCTAGTATTTCGCCACCAATAAGAGTAATTAATAAATGCTGAGCAAACCACAGAATCATGGAATGTTAAGACATTAGAAGGGACCTCAAAAGGTCATCTAACCCAATGCCCCTGCCACAGCAGGATCACCTAGATCAAGTCACACAGGAGCATGTCCAGGTGGGTTTTAAACATCTCCAGTGAAGGAGACTTCACAACCTCCCTGGACAGCCCGTTCCAGTAGTCTGTCACCCTCAACGTGAAGAAGCTCCTTCTCATATTTATATGGAACCTCCTGTGTTCCAGCTTACACCCGTTGCCCCTTGTCCTATCATTGGTTGCCACTGAGCAGAGCCTGGCTTCATCCTCCTGACATCCACCCTTTCCATATTTATAAACTTTAATGAGATCAGCCCTCAGTCTCCTCCAAGCTAAAGAGAACCAGGTCCCTCAGCCTTTCCTCATAAGGGTAATGGTGTTGTCCTTGTCACAACTTCTATTTCAAATGCTTTCCCTCTAGGGATTCTTTTCCTTAACATACATACATTTTAGGTGTTGCTTACTGTCTTTTACTATTTTTTTAAAAGCCAAATTTCTTCAGCTCTGTCACTGATTCACCTGATTTTGTCTTTAATCACAGAATCACAGAATCACAGAACATTAGGGATTGGAAGGGACCTCGAAAGATCATCTAGTCCAATCCCTCTGCCACAGCAGGATCACCTAGATCAAGTCACTGGTCTCAAGGTCTGATGCTGGTTTAGTTAATGAATAACAGATTAGATTCATAGATTTTCCTCTTTCTGTTTTTTTGAGTGTGCTATGAGGTCTTCTAAAGCTTAATAAAATATTACTGGCAGTCACATTTCCCTGATATTTCTTTAACTGAGAAGAGACAAAGTAGATCAGTTATTCCTTATTTAGCTGAAAGAAAAACAATCCAAGCAATTTCTCTGACTAATTCGGACTGTTTAGGCAGTCCTTTTACTTTTAGTAAAACATCTGTTTTTCTGTAAAAATATTTCATAAAGTGATTGAGAAACTCATACCTAAAGGTTGGTTTGGCATTTTATGGCATGGAAGGTGATTGGTGATTTCGAAGCAGATCTTATTTCTCTCTGTGTTAGCAGGGTCTCAGGTTTCACAATTACCAGAGCATGGTCCTTTTATGAAAGTCCATGTTGTGGGCTGAGGCAGAGGAGGGGATCCACAGAATTTCTCTTCTGCAGAACTCAGAAAAAGAGGATGATCTTTTCTGCATCCTTTGGTAGGTTCTTTTCAGCCAGAAGGAATGATTAAGGCGGCCAGGCACAGCTGCCATAAGCAACAGTAGACCAGCTATTGGTAGATCCAACTCCATGCCATACCTTTGGCCAAGGTGTATTGTGCTCCTTCTCTCTTCATCCCTCCTCTCACAGCTCCCGGAAGACTCCAGCCCAGAAGCCTCAGCAGCTCTCATCAGTTACTCCAGCAGGGCAGGAGCAAGGCTGGGTAGGAGTCAGCTAAGAGACATTCAGTGCTTAGCTCTGCTGGAGGCTTGGTATGACTTCGGGATGATGTCTGCCAACACCATGTAAGTCCTGTGTGACAGGAGATGTGGCAAAGGAGTCACACCATCTCCAGGCATGGAACTCATTCCTTGATAGGATGCCGAAGTTAAGATGTTTGGAAAGGCTCAGGGGAGACCCTGAATGTGAGGTGTGGCTTCAACCTGAGCAGCTTGTGCCCGAGTAACTCGCTTCCTTGGCCAGTGGTTTTCTAGACAATGGAAAGGTGGTAAGGTGAGCTGGACTTACGGGAACACTCGCTGCAGTGCCTTGTCGGGAGGGAACAATTTAAGTAGGGAAGGCAGTGGTAGGAAGAATGGAATGCTAGTGAATGAGCAAAACCTAGCAGAACCAGGCCTGCATCACCACTCCTTCTCCTCCTCCTTAATATCAAGCTCAGTATTTATCAGCTAGTAATGCAAAAGAGTCAGTGAAGTGGTCCCCAGGGGTCAATATAGCCACAGACTCACTAAAATGTCTAATTATCACGCTGGGGAATGTGAGATTGCAGTAACTCACTCAGTTACAGTCTCCTTTTCTAATTCAGGATGCAAATCTCCCCTCTAGCTGTAAGCTATTTGTTTTTCATATTAATACTTTATAATCCACAAGCAACAGTTCCTGGGAGGCTGGGATCTGTGGTAGCTGGAATAAAGCAGCTCTGACTTGCAGGGTGTGAACACACATGCTCCAGTGATTTCTATCAGTGTCTGTGGAAGTGTTAAGCCTGAAATCAGAAGCAAAAAGTCTTTAAAGACCAATGACTGTCTGTCAGACGATGCCTTTGGAATGCTAATGACATGGATCAGCCAGCAAACAAGGTCCAGTCCCTCTCCGTTTGTTCCCTGGGGTGGGGAGTGAAGAAACAACATTTCCTGGGCAGTGCTGGGTACCCATAGCCCAGCAGAATGTCTTCCAGAAGAGGAGCAGCCTAGCACAGCGGTAGTGAAGTGATGGTCTAGGAGGACAGATTTTAAAAACCACAGAACCATAGAATGGTTTGGGTTGGAAAGGACCTTAAAGATCATCCAGTTCAAACCCATCTGCCCTGAACAGGGACACCCCTCACTAGACCACGTTGCTCAAAGCCCCATCTAACCTGCTCTTCAACACTTCCAGGGAGGGGGCATCCACAGCTTCTCTGGGCACCCTGTTCCCAGGGATCACTTCTTCCTAAGATCTATTCTAAATCTATCCTCTTTCAGTTTGAAACTGGTCTCCCTTGTCCTGTTACCTCATGACAAATCCCTCTCCAGCTTTCCTGTAGGATCCCTCAGTATTAGAAGGCTGCTGTAAGGACCCCTGGAGCCTTCTCCAAGCTGACTTTTGTCTCAAACTGAAAAGTGGATGTGGTTCCTTCTGGCTTGTTTGAATATTTTATCTCCCTTCTTTTTGTTTTCTCTGAAACCTATTACCTGAATTGGAGCAAGGTCCAAGAATAGCTTCCATCCCCTCAAAGCTGTCCCAGTTTGTTTTTTCTGCTTTTATTTTTCATCAAAAATATTTTGCTGTGTTCCATGGCTGTTGTACCTACAAGGTGTCTACCCTCATGCGTTCTGTGAGAGCAAGGACCAGGCATTTCTGGCAAACTTGAAAGCCCACCAGGACTTAACAGTTCCTGTAGCGGGGAAGACTTGGAGCCCCTTTACCCTGTGCCCCAGGGCACTCTGCACAGAAGAGCTGCCTTGGTATAAAGTACCTTAATGCCAGAATCTGGCCACAGTGCAGCTGTTTATAGACTTGTGACCCCAGATCCAGACACAAGCTTCACTCCTGCTTGAACTTCCACCAGGCTCCCAGCCCCTAGTTTGGCAATTGCTGCTCGTAGTTCACTGAAAGTTTGTCAAACCCCACATGATCCCACAAACCCCGCAATTTCAACAAATCAGCATTTCTCTGCTGAAACCTGTTCTGCTGGAAGTTTCTCAACCCAGTTCTACAGAGAGCCATTATTCTGAAACACTTTTGTAAACATTTATTGCAGGGTTTTTCTTAATGACAGCAGCCACAGTCTCTGGCTGAGCTTAGTTTGGCAATTTGCAGCTCTCGCTCCTTTTTGTCTTTTGGCCCGTTGGTGGAAGGGAAAGTTTTTTTGTGTCTTTCAACACCACCACTGTGGTTTGGCCACAAGGTTTGCTACAGAACGTTTCCTGGAGATGTCCCTTCCTGACACAGCAATCTCTTGGTATTCAGGGCATTGCTCGCACATAGTGGCAAAACACTCCACATTTGTGTCTCATCCTTCTCTGACAGATCTTCCACGTAAGAAAAGGTTTACTAGTGCACAGGAAATGTCAGGTAGATGGGAAAAATCACAGCTTGTGTTGCCTCCAAGAAATTCCTTTGGTCTTTACTAGAGAAATGACACCAACTCTCACCCCAAGGAAAGAAGAGAGGCAAGATCCTGGAGTCAGTCAACAGTAGTCAAGCTACACCACAGGCTCTTGCCTTGTATTAAAAAACCCTGGAAGCCCCTCAGAATCTGGCAGCTAGTCCTTCTGCATGGCCTACAAGACTACAGGAGAGCGGCATTGGTGGGAGGCGGCAGGTGAGGAATAAGGGTGGGGGAGAATCTGCCTGTGGGATTTGTGCTTGGGCTGAAGGTTTTCTTCTGTGACTGCTTGAGGAAGGGGTCCCACTGACCCTCTGCTTCTACCTTGGAAGAGGGATAGGGGACCCATGAGGCTCTATTTCATCCCCTCGCTGCCCAGGCAGGAAGTGTAGCCCATCCTTCACAACCAGACACATCCACCAGTGCGATTTTGCTGATCAGAGTTTCTCTAGTGCTCCCAGTTGCAGGGAGGTGGCCAGCAGGACTTGGCCAGCTTGGATACGATTTAATTAACACTGCCTTGTGGGCTGTTGTATGTCTGCTGTTTTTCACATCATCCCTGATCTACAGCTGCGGTACAGACAGGAAAGCTCAGCCTACACTACTGGCTGGGGATACTGTTGTTCCTGTTAGCCCTCCACCTTCCCTTGGCTCCAAGGTCCCTTTCCCCATAGATGTTTTCAATGCTGGAGTGTAGATTTTGCTCTCTGTGATTGTGATATTCAAACTTCTTCTCCTCTAGGTTTGGATTACCTGACCTGTGTTCCTGAGCTCGTCTCAGTACCTAACACACTTCTGGGATCTGTCTACTCTCTAAACTTGATCTCAGCTGAAGATAAATCCTCAACTGCATACTGTTCATCCTTGTAGCTGTATGCTCTTGGATTTGTCCACTAAGATCCCTGAAAGCCATTTGACAAGTCCTTTTGCACTGCAAGAGCCCAGCCTATACAAGACCACTGGTTTCTCTAGCTTCTTCCTATAGCCAGACCACACTGAGCAAGGCACTGTGGAAAAACCATGCAGCCTTTTTATAAGCTTGTCATTCTTTGAGCATAAATGTTTATGTGTAAAACGCAACTGAGCACACGAGCATCCTACAGGAGATGTCTAAAGCAAAGCCTGCCAGTGCCTGCCCAGGCAGAGACAGGGTAGAGGTGTCAGGCTGCGGTGAAAGGGAAGGGACATCCCCTAGGCAGCTCAGTCACACCAGAGACTTTCCTTCACTTCCTCCAGGCAGTGAGCTCGTTGTAGCCGACCCACACATTTTCCCATATGGGTCACTCTCTTCACCAAGATCCTCAGTGGGGCTAAGAGCATGAAGCTGCGCTGGAGACACGTTGATTTGCAATGCACTGTGCTTCCTCCCATTCATCTGAAGCTTGAAGAGGAGTTAGAGCATTTCTGTCAGGCTCTTCAAGCTCCAAAAGAAACCTGAAATAGTGTCTCTAAAAATGAGCCTGTTTCCCAACCACAAGAAAAGCTGCAGTGTTAGGGCTGCCTTTCACTGTGAAAGTCACACATCTGTACTGGAGCAGAAAGTTCAGTTATATGCAGAAAACTCTCAGAGCCTTTCACAGATGGCAAGTTGTAGTTTGTCCTTGCACTGCTGTATGTGAGTCATGGCAGATGGAAAATAAGTTTAATCTCTGCAGGCATCCCTGTGCATGTGCCGAGTCTCCTGCTGAGTCAGTGCCGAGGCTTCTCTGCAGAAGACGACAGTGCGCTACAGTCCGGACCTTGTATTTACAGCTCACGTCAGGCCTCCTTAATAAATACAGTTGTATTTAATGTAAACATCCAGCATCCAGGTGAATCTAAGCAGCATGTCGGTGTGCTTAGGGCAGCAAACAGAGAAAGTACCAATGAGTTTCATCAGGTGCCTCAAAATAGTCCATTTTTTCTGTTCCTTACAGTATCTATAACACTGTTTGAATTAGAGCCCAGAATATACTCAAAACTACTTTAGGGGTAGTAGAAACCACACAAAGCAGAACTGCATAGCCCCCTTTCCTTCTTAAACCATTTCACATTTTTCAGGTCCTGCAGAATGCTTTGCAGTTCAGGAGAACAGTCGCGCTGGGACACCACATATCCCATTTTAAATAATAGCCTAAGTGTTGGCTGGAGGAATATTAGTAGCCTTTGCCAATTTTCAAAAGTTTATAAAAGAATCTCCCATTATAGGATTTCACAAAGCAACCATTGCAGTATCATTTATGCTTTGTTATGTTTTAACATTTCTCTAAGTTTGTATGTAATTTCTAAAATAAGAAAACACTTGCTTCAGTAGAGACCTTCCAATTCTCTTTCTAAAAAAGACATTGCTCCAAGTGCAATACTGTGGGGTATCTGACACCTTCATTCGGAGCAAGGTCTTTGGTTCTACAGAATCAGCATCCTCCACAGAGTGTGAGGTAACGAGGGAGCTGCCTTCAGTGAACTGCAAGAAATGCTGTGAGCCCAGCAGACTGAGACTGGAACTAGTTTTGGTGATGGGCACCCATGGCTGAAGGACATTTTCTTTGCACAGTCACTCCAAATGTGCGACAGCCACTGGCTCTGTCTGCTGTAGCATGGAGAAGCCATGAATCCACTCCAAATTTTCCCTGCTTCAGTGAGGATGATGGTGGCAGGGCCAGGCCACCCCTGCCTTGGTCCTAGCTCTAGCTTAGGCTATTTGCCCTTGGTTGCTCTTCTTTTCCTCTTCCCCTCAGCCAGTGGCACAGTTGCACATCTGCCTCCCAGTAGCCTCCTGCACTGCCCGTGCTTCCACCCCACTGGTAACAACGGGCCAGACACAAGGAGTGAGGCAGAAAGGCTCCAGCTAGTTTTGTTGATGCAAGGCAGCTGGACCTGCAGCTCTGGCAGGTGTAAACACCAAGGCTCGGCTTATAAAAGGAGAGGATGGTGGCAGTGCTCTTGTCTTCTGTATCTGACTGTAGAGGCTGGAGAATGTTCCAGGTTCGACTCTCTGGCATCGAACACCTGTCCAGAATAGGCTTTGAAACCGTTCCTGGCTCAGAGACCAGCTCCTGCCGCTCTCTGCTGCCTCCTGGTCCCGGGGCCCCAGCGCCCGGGGCACTGGCTGGTGCACTGACTGGGCTCCGGGCTAGAGGGTGCTGCGAGCTCGAGTCTTTCCAGGCTGAGCAGGAGCTTAAGTCCAGGGGTCTCTGCTGTTGCTCTATTCGCTTTCCAGGTATGTAAACGGGGTTGAGGAGGATGCGTGTTATGTTTTCTAAAAGCGAGTATAAACTGAAGGTTGGAGTATGAGCTTCTCAGTATAAATTTCTCCAAGCATGCGTTGCCTCTTTCTGGAGTGTAAGACACCAGCTTCTAGTTCTAGAAGTGAGCATCCCAGTGAGAAATAAGTGGCCAGTGGATCAAACTGTGGAAATACAGGTTTCACTGAGAAGTGAAACTTGACACTGAGACCAAGTTGCAGAAGAAGTCCAATACATCCATTTAGCCTTTACTGGAGAACACAGTCACTGCTATCAGCCAGCCGAGTGCAATGTGCCCTGCCTCAGCACTTCTGATTCCCAGATGCAGTGTAAACCCACTTCCTTGGGGACCCGAACCAAGGCACTGGCCAAGCTGCTGGAGCTGCTGTGGCACAAGCACACTCTGTGCTGCTGTCTAGGGCCCATAAACTTCAGTGCAGTGGCAGGGCACAAATCCATTGGCAGTAACATCTTAACACTTCATTGAGCTTTTCCAGAGATTGTTTGTCAGAACCTGAGGTCTTTAACTGAACACAATCTGTCCTGAGCAGAGGGCATCAGTGCTGTATGAAAACCACTGAAAATATTTTGGAGAGCGTAAGCACAACTTGCAGTACAGAGATCACGGCTGTTCTTCAGACACAACTCAGTTGAGATTTCTACATTCCAAAACCCCAGACGTTTACATCCCACGGGGAACCTGTAAGAGCTTGGGCTGTCATCTTCTGTATGCTTTTACCTTGAAACAGGCATAAGGTACTGTGATAGCAAGACAGTGTTAAAACCAGAAATCCTCCAAATCCTGGGGTGGGGGGTGGGGATGGGAAGTGAAGATGAGCTTGGGCATCATTGCAATTGCTTGGAAACATCAGTTTATGACAAGCACCTAATAGAAAAATAACTGGACAACACAAACACAACAGTCAACTCTGGAACAAACTGAAATGGCAAACAGGATAGGAGACAGCAGAGGAGGAGTATTTGATTTAGCACTTAGCACTGACTTCTTGGCAGAAGCCGTGTCTTGGTTTCCTGTACCATGAGGTGGAGAATAGTATTTCTCTATCTCACAGTACTCTTGTAAGTCTTAATTTGTGTTCATAAATCACTGGGAGAGCTTAACGAGGAGTATCCATTTACTGTGGAGCTGAAATTATATAATTAATTTTTCACTTTGATAAAGCACAGCACAGGGTAAAACATTTTGCCAAGTGAGAACCTTAATTAGAATTCTGAAGATGAAATAACCTAATACTGACATGAAATGTTAGTCAACCACAGAAGGTCTTTTCATGTCCAAAGCTGGATCTGCAACTTATGTACTCACAGTCTAGAAGTAAGATGTTTTTATATCAACTCTTCTATGTGTTGGAATAAAATACCGATGGCCATAATCCTAGGGAGGAATCCAATGACTGCAATAGATCTAAAGGAGAAGGAAGTGAGTAGCAGTGCTCTCTGTGTCTAGGAAATGTTTATTTGACAAATATTTATCGAGCTTGGAGGTATTTTTTAGAAAAAAAAGAAGACATGAGTTCATGTTGATGAATGTTTTGCTACTGATTAAATCTGAGCCTGTATAAACTGTGCAGTGACAAAGAAACCCGAGACTGTAATGAGGAAACAGTTGGGTAGGATGTGAGAGATTGAAACCACAGATATTGCCATCCCCAGGAGAAATACCTTATTCTAAGGACTGGAAATTAGTTTGGGACTATTGGATTCCATTCAAGGAATAAGCCCTATTATGTACAATCTCTCCTAATCTTTGCCCCAGAAGTTACCTTGAAAAAGCCAAATCTTGTAGTGCACTAATTAAAGGAAAACACATATGAAACAAGATGCCTACTTCTTTCCTGGAATTTCATTAGTCTGTCCAGTATAAAACACCGCAGTGTCTTCAGTCAGTTTAGTTCAACTTCCCTCTATGCATCTCCAGGTGAAAAATACCTTTGAGCATTTTACAGATGCAGGATTTCCAAGGCACTCAGTTTCGGTCGTGCAGGGTGGCCTCATCCTTCAGTATTCACTTATTGATGAGGTTAACCTTCCTGGTGCAGCGGTTCCACTCACTTCCCTGAGGTACTGTGTTCAGACAGGTCCTCAGCCGTTGCTGAACTGTGTTGCTGGTCTGTTACTTTTTAACAGAGAGGCAAAAAGTTTTGGAAAGTGGAAAGCTAGAAATGCGTTCCCTAGCTTCTGACTTGGACCCCGATTAAAGCAATACTGGATGTGCTGTACTTGCAGCCACTGCGTTGCTAAGGTAGCAGGTCCACCCAGTCCCTAAATCAAGCTTAGCTTTGACAGTTTAAGTATGATGTGAAAAGTATTCATTTATGTCTTTCCAGGTTAGAAGCAACTCCTTGAGTAATTTCCATTTGATACGGCTAACATGTTATTGCCACGTTCTTAAGCCACGTTGTACCTCCCTGCCCAGCAGTACTGACACCCACAGGTCAGGACAGCGTGAAACGGACTGGCTCTCTTGAAAATACAAATCGGATTTGTGGTCAGCTGAAACGCACGTCTTGCAAACACACACAGACGTAACTGGCCAGCAGAGCTGTTTGAGTGTTTCCTTGCTGAGGTGTTCTTTGACACTCTGGTGGTGATTGCAAAATTCTGTCCTTCGTAAGAAAACTAGTCATATCAATGCCACCAACGCTCTGTGTGCGTCGGGTAAGATTATGACTACAACCACAGCAGAGCAGGATCTGCCCAGGCACGACCCTATTTGATGGTAAAGAGCACAGGGTAACCTGCACTGTCTTCACAGCAGGAGAGTCAGTCCTCAGGAAAACCCACCTGCCCCTTTCGCCAGAGTTGGAAGAAACTGATGGCCAGAGCCATTTCCAATGATGCCCATCTTTCTGATGGGATTTCAAATGACAGAAAAGAGGTGAATGATTTTGGCTGAAACAGAGGCAGAGCTGGGAAAGTTCTGAGTTCAATGGGTAGCTGTTTGGACTCAAACCCTTCCTGTTTATGCTCAGCTATCTCTCTCCTCATCACGTCTGACATTCTGAGCCTGTGAATGCAGATTAGAGAATGGGAACTGTGTTACAGTTAATGCATAGACATGCTCATTCTTTCAATATTTTTTTCCAAAATGCTATAAAATAGCCAGGTTTGTCCAGATAGTCTAGCTAATCGTTATACCTTATGGAGGACAACGGCGGTGTGATTGCCCCTAACTCCACCACGTTATAGTGTGATATTGAAATGTTTCTGGTCGTATTCTTTTTCACTTACTTCAGTTTCTCATCTGGGAAGGCTGTATTTCCAAAGTTACTTGGGGTAAAGCCTGAATTTCAAACATAGGCTCTTCTCCAAAAGGGAAAAGGGAATGGGAAGTGTTCAGCAGAGCCAGGCATTCTCTGTTAGGTAGGGCATCTGCACTCAGTTTGCCAGATCCAGGTACTGTGCCATGACTACTAACCCTGACTATCCCTCAGTCTCTTACTAAATACCTTACTAAATATATGCTCTGCATTTTCGTTGTTCTCCAGTGGCTTTCTTTTGAGTACCCTTGGAGCAGTCTGGCCCTGGAGCAAAGCTTTAATTGGTTGTGCTTCTAAGTGCTTCAAACTTGAGCTGTGTGGATTTTTCAGAGATTAAAAATAGTCAAATTGTTTTAATGTATTTAAAACTTTTGCAGGAATAAGGGGATGGACTGAGAGAGGGATAAATATACCTATGGATTAATGGACTCAGGCCCAGAGCTGTAACAAAAATAACACAACTTGTTGATTCACAGGCAAACCCAAATTATTTTGAACATTTAAATGAAACTGGAAACAAACCGTAGTGGGCCTGGGAAAAAAGTTAGCTTTTTCTGGAAAATGATAAAATCAAGGAGCTGGGCTGTATAAAATTCTTTCATGTTGTTACTTTTTGCTGGAGTGTGGCAGGTACTTGTTTTCTATGAAAGTGACAAGATTGGGGATTGAACCAAGGAGGCACTAACATTCTTCATAAAACTGTTGTTCCACTTTAGCTCCAATGACACCCTTAGTCCTGCTTCCTGGGGTTGTTTGCTCAGAAGGTTCCTCAGGCCTCTCTTATAGCAAGAAGTTGGTTTTTAATAATCAGACTTCTCTCAATGCATGTGGATGGGGAAATTGTCTTCAAAGGTGGTAGGGTCTGCTGTGAATGGAATTTTGGGATATTGTGATTAAGGGTTTGCGGCGACAGAGCTGTTCCTCGACAGAATTGTGCCTTCCTGTCTAAAGAAAAAAACAAACAACAAAAGATGACTAAACTTCATTGGCCTAAGTAGGTGGTTTCAGAAGGAATCATGCTGGGAAATGAGCTAGAATAGGGCTTGCAGGACAGGTCCACAGCTACTACACTAACAGATTTTCAAGGTAGATCCTCTTCATACAGCTACCTATCTTCATTAAGCATCCAGACAGGGCTGAACATCTTTGCGCTTTCACTGTTCTGTGAGTTATCCAGGGAACACAACCCAACAGACAATCTTCAGTAGTCATTGCTCACTGGAATCTGGCAGAGACTGAGGATGCCCAGGAAAGTGGTTGAGTCACTGTGCCCGGAGTTATTGAAAAGTCGTGGCACTTTGTGCTTGATTTATGGACTTGATGACCTTAAAGGTCTTTTCCAAACTAAATAATTCTATACTCCTATGATGATGAGAGCTGTGCACAAATGCCTCAGCTACATCCAGCCAACCTTCTATATTCTCCCAAAACACACTGCAACCTGTTGATGTCGAAAAATATAAAACTGTAAAAGTTTGCTCTGTGCTGAAGTTTTCAGGAAAGTTCCTGCCAGAAATGTTCTTCATATGTAGCACGTGCAAGAGATTCAGCTGACGCAAGCAGTGAAAACCAGCCATTCAGCTATACGTGTTGGTACAACAAAGCACCTCCAAGCCCCCCCTGCAGCCCAAGCCTCCCAAGAACAATCCATCTTTCTGCTGAGTACCAGCTGGAGGGTGCTGAGTTCCCTGCACTCCCACAGGCTATTTTGAACTTCCAGTACCTCCCAAGAAGAGGTGTAGAACTAGTGCTGCAGCCCTGAAACCTAACTCATTCTGCTTGCTTCTCCTCTGTTTAGTTAGGGTCATGGTAAACACTGTGGAGATTAACCCCATAACCTCAGCTAATTCACATTAAGTTAGTAAAATGGAGAAGAGTCTAGAAACAATCAGCATTTGTGGCTTTTAAGCTTATTTCTCTTCAATGCAAACCTCCCTCTCCAGTGATTTGTTCAGCTTTAAGTCCTCTGAATTCCAAGCTTTTATGTTATTATAGGCTTCCCTTTACAGACTGTGTCTGTGCCAGCAGGTGCATGAACTGTGAGGCCCATGGCAATATGCATTTTATTACTTCCAAACAGATCTTTTTTTTCTGATCTTTACCAGCTCTGGAGTTATTACTTTATATTTGGCTATTACAAGAGTGGAGATGCCTCATTTCTGAGTCTCTAACTACCAGAAAGGCTACTGTGTAGCCGGGATTTGAAATGTGTGTGCCAGCTGGGAAACACTCGTGCATGGAAAAACATCAGTATGAGAAATAAAGAGCAAGATGTTTCGACTGGTGTTTCTGTTTGTGCCAGAAGGAAACCATCCTACTACTTTAACAGAGAGGTTAATGCTCTTACCAGGTCTTCCTTGCAAGGAATCCCTAGGCAGCTACAGTGCTGAGGTGAGGAAGGTCCAGACAGTGCCCAGAGTTGTCATTCAGCAAGGAGCGTGCTTGTCTCCATCAGATCCAAAGGATCTTTGCTCATGAGATGATTTCTCTGGGATGCTGCCTGCTCTTTCTGCCTGTTTCTGATTACACACTCTGATTAATCTCTGGCAGATAGTGTACATGAGGTGATGGCTGGAACCAGTCAGACAGGACCTTTGAGAGAGCAAAGTCAAAGTCTAGTAGCTTCCAGAAAAAAAAAGGTGATTCAGCTGGCTTGCCATTAAACTGTGTGTACACAGCCCTGCTCAGAACTATTTCTGGTTTCTATTTAAACATTCCAAGACCAGTGGAAGTTCATTTACAGGAAATCAAATAGCAGACAATAGGGACCTACCCCAGCAGGAAAAAGCACAGGCTTTTATTTACAAGGAACTAATTCTTCCATGAAAGGAGGAGCAGAGACTCGGTGACAGACTCCCTTTCCCTTCCCAAATGGCTGCTAAAAGGGACAGACATTGCACTACATCAAAATGTTTACACTGAGCCTCCTCAGCAGCCAAACCTACTGTCACTGAGAGCCAGAAGTGAGCAATAAATAATCCCACGGACTTTCACCTTACCGCAAAAGCTTTCATCTCTGAGGACAGGAAACCCTTTCTGACACACTTCACACCTTGAATAAATGCCTTTGCATTCGTAAGTGGGGACTGAAACAACCCAGTCCAGAGACCAATTATTTGCACCCTTTCCATGACACAGCAAGAGTCTTGAGGAATAAGCTGTTTTAATACAGACAGCCTTTTCTTGTCTTTTTTGAAAAAGAAGGCCCATTTAGGAAGAGGGTTCTAGTTAATTTTGTTCCTGCTTTGAAGGGACTGTGGAGGGGAAAAATAGATTTGATTTTACACGTCTTAGTCCTTGCAAGCTGTTAAAATTGGACAGTTGCAGATGATGGTCTTGATGACACTCCTGTGGATTTTCTAAACCGTCAGTGTTCTTAGCGTGCTGAGATGTTACTGGTTATTTTTTCAGGCACTTGTCCTCCACCAAACCTTCAAGCAAAAGCATTCCTACACCCACTTGTTCTTCTGAGACCCTCTTTGACAGCTCTCCTGCCTGCAAGTTTTTATAGCCTGTGGACTGTTTATGGGTTTAGCTTTACAGCCAGACTAATTAGCTGCTGTGATAAGGATAATTAGGTAATTAGGATAATTTGGATAGCACAGTATGAGGTTTTTCAGAGCTCTCTTCTGAAGAGCTCTGACTGAAACCATGTCGTCAGTGACACTTATCTGATCTGATCTAATAGAATATAAAAAGCCCATGTGTGTCTGAGCATGACTGGCAGCAGAGTTAACATCCAAGCCAAAGAGCTGAGAGTAAGTGAGCTTGATCTGTTCTCTGTGAGGGCAGAGTTGTAACATTGAGCTCACACAGTCACAGCTGAAAGACACACGACAAGATTCCTCTTACCTCATGGGTTACAAAATCAGGACTGTTCCTAAAAATCACCCCATCCCTGACTTGCTGCCTTTTGATAGATAACAATGATAAAGCATGTGAAAAAATTATAAATAAAGCTGGGATTTGTCCCTCCCCTAATACTTTGAAAGCCAAACTGAACACTTTCCTGGGAAGATGCACTCCAGCCAAGTCCAAGCCACAGAGTAGGAACAGTGAGAAACTCCACCATTCCTCAGAGAGGGGGAGACTGCAAGTTCTTGAGCAACTCAACTGAATGCCTGTGAATTGATGGATCTTCCCTTGTAACCCATTCATCTCATCTTTCCTCTGCAATTCCTAATCTAACTGTTGTGAGCAGGCGTGGAAGCAAGAACAGCAGGGGGATCACAACTGCAAAGAGAGACCCTTGGGCAGAAAACTTTGGAAATATTTTCCAGCAACTAATGGCAGTTGCTGAGCAGTTCACTGGAAGTAACCATCCTGGATTGTTTCAGGAGGCATTGTGCCATCCAAAGCTCAGGGAGAACTGAAAGGGAAGACACAAGCTGAGAATAAAAAGGGAATTTGAAAAGAACAAATATGAGAGAATGAATATTAAACACCACATTGAATTTCCAACTTTTATTGGAAGAGATTATTGAGCTACTATTAGAGGTGGTAGAACATATAGGACTTGCTAAACCTGTTGCATCATGGAGAAAGAAGTGTGAAAGATGGTGACTGATGAAATTTCTATAAACAGGCTAAAAAAGTGAGATGATTCAGCGCAGAGAAGACCAGCCAGGCTGTGCTCTGTCAGCTGCTGCTCTGCGCTGTCCCACAGGAACTGTCCATGCTGACAGCGTGGACAGCAGCCTTCCAGTCTGGAGCATCACACGGGCGCTCTCGAGGACAGGTACAGATGCAGGTGCAGATCACTTTCCTTCTCTGCACTGATAGGCAGGCCACATCTGGAGACGGAGCAGTGGGGAAGGCATCACAGCTGGGACGTGAGATAAGACTGTGCAGCCCCTCGAGTACAAGCAATTGGCCAGGGCTCAGTCCTAACAGCTGAGCTACAGAAAAGGAGCTGAGGTGAAGCTGAAATGCCTGAGGTAATCCTAGGTCTACCCAGGGCTACAGAGAGAAAAACTGCTTTCCTAACAAACTCATTTACTGACATTTTACACTGGAGATGAACAAGGATCCAATCTATTTAGAGAAAACATGTAAAACTCATGCCAAATACAAGCTTGGTTATAGAATCATAGAATCATTAGGGATTGGAAGGGACCTTGAAAGATCATCTAGTCCAATCCCCCTGCCAGAGCAGGATCACCTAGACCAAGTCACACAGGAACACATCCAGGAGGTTTATAAACATCTCCAGAGAAGGAGACTCCACAAATCCCTGGGCAGTCTGTTCCAGTGCTCTGTCATCCTCACTAGGAAGAAGTCCTCCTCATATTTATATGGACCCTCCTATGTTCCAGCTTACATCCATTGCCCCTTGTCCTATCACCAGATGACATTGAGAAAAGCCTGGCTCCATCCTCCTGACACCCACCTCTTACATATTTATAGACATTTAATGCAGTCACCCCTCAGTCTCCTCTTCTCCAAGCTGAAGACATCCACCTCCCTCAGCCTTTCCTCATAAGGGAGGCATCCTACTTCCTTCATCATCTTCGTGGCTCTACACTGGACACCGTCCAGCATCTCTGTGTCCTTCTTGAAGTGAGGGGCCCACAACTGAACACAATAATCCAGATGTGGTCTCACCAGGGCAGAGTAGAGGGGGGAGAGGGACCTCTCTCCATCTGCTAACCACCCCCTTCTGATCCACCCCAGGATGCTGTTGGCCCTCTTGGCCACAAGAGCTCATTGCTGGCTCATGATCATCCTGCTGTCCACCAGCACCCCCAGATCCGTCTCTCCTAAACTACTCTCTAACAGGTCAGTCCCCAGCCTACACTGGTACCTAGGGTTGTTCTTGCCCAGATGCAAGACTCTACACTTTCCCTTATTATACTTCATTACATTTCTCCCTGCCCAGCTCTCTTCTGATTCTTCAGAGTCAGTATTCTGTATAAACCTAAGAGGCAGTTAATAGGACTGATTGCCCAAACAACTATTGGCTATTGCAGTGCCCGTGGGCTTTCCTATATAAAAGCCTCCTTCTGCTTCTGCACTGTAGTTTCAGCGACCTGCGCTACATTTATGCTCTTGGGTGAATGCCTCCAGTCCATTCTTTCCATTAAATCACTTTTGGCTTTTACATGTAACTGAGTCTTGCAAGAGGCCTTACTCTGAATCAGCAGTTACTGGAGCTACTGGAGACATTCCTGCTGAAGTGCCTTTTGCCTCACATAATGTTAATTTGAGTAAAGTGTTTTTTCTGCAATAATCTGTAGTGTAGAGGTTGCTTTTCTCACCAGTGTTTTTAGCCTCTTTTAGCAGAAAAATAATATATAATGTAGTTACTCTTCTTAGGTTTTAGTTATTTGTTGACATTCCTCACATGTTGACATTCAGTCTTCCAACTGGCACATAATAACACGTTGTAGAAGTGTTGTGGCAGAAGGATGTGTGTAGGGGGAAGAAGGGAAAAGTGGACACAAGTGCACACTGTGTTCATCAATTAAGAGGATATATAACATCACAGATGTCACGGGAGGTGATAGTTATGCTACAATACCTGCTATAACAGACATTTTACAAATAATTTCTTATTCTTAAATAAACCAGGGCAGCTGCTACTCAGCAATGACTGGAACATCCTGTCTTTTCTGTATTATGTCTCCTAACAATATTTGTATATCCTAACATTTCGAACAAAAAAGGACTCTAGTTGGATGAACAGCTATTGTTTAAACAATGTAAAGATGATTCCAAGTGAAGATTGCATTGGCTATGTGTCAAGAAATGAAGTAAAGCTAAAAAAAGTAGCATAAGAATAAACATATACGAGAACTTTAGATTTTTACAAAAAAGTATATTTTTTTTTCTGAATGTGTAGACCACAGAAAAAAAAAATATGTCAGTGCTTTTGTTCACTCGCTTCATTCCCTCTTCTGGCCTATAAGGAAAGGAGATTTTAAAATGTTTGCGCTGGTGAAAAGAATTAATAGCTGTGCCTGTTTCTAGACCTGTCATGTTCGCATAGAAGTGCAATGCTTTGTTGCTGCGTGATGGCTGTTGTCCTTTTTATGTACCCAAGAGAGCTGAAGGCCCAAAACTGAAGTAGACCTGTTATACTCAAGGTTTCTCTTCCCAGTAACAGCCAGCTTCTGCCTACCTCTTTTATAGTTAAGATTCATCTTCAACCTACTTAATCCTGGGCATTTTTCCTTTCAAAACACGTTACCAATATCCATTATGGATTTAAATACCACTGTTACCTCTATAAATGTTCATTCTAAGTTCTCTCCCTCAGTGCCACTGTCTGAAAACAAATTGCACTATGTGAAAACAAAATTCAAACATCCTACTACCTTTGAATTTGCTTCACTGAAGAATCATAGAATCATAGAATCATAGAATCATTACGGATCGGAAGGGACCTCGAAGAGCCTTGTTTGTTGCTTTCTGGGGTTCTTTAACATTATGAGCTAAGCTGAGCTAAACCTGTCAGTCTCCTTTCCTTCACATTTTCACTGCTCGTACAGTTTTATCATACTTCTCTCCTTCCCGAAAAAATACTTGTTCAACAGTCTCTTCTTGGAGATTTCTAGTTCCTTCATTGTTTTAATTACCAATTTCCTGACTCTTTGTAAGGAGGATGCTTTTTTCATACAAGTAATCAATTACCAATTTCCTGACTCTTTGTAAGGAGGATGCTTTTTTCATACAAGTAATCAAGAGTGCACATCAGAACTGGCTGGGAAATCACTGTGTTTTCATCAGAATCATGAAAGTTATTTATGTTGGAATAATCTTTTGGTGAGCGATACATCCATTAATTGAATAAAGAACAACTGAAAAAATCAATAGAACTGTATTTAGTAGTTTTTAAAAAGTTTTAAAAGATGCTTGTTTCACATGAGTAACTACAGTATATTTATATTTGCAATCAAAATTAAACATTTCCAGATGGCCAAAAAGTAGCTCTGAGGAAGATTTTTCTAGATGATCCTTTCAGGATAAAAGTTGCTGCACACTCAAACCGCTGGCCTCTTTAAGGATGGGAATTTCTCTCCTATCTGCCCACGTTACAACATCCAGACAAGGTAGTGCCATTGGTTGTATCTAGACAGTATCATTACTGCAACAGTCTCTGTTATTTCCTACTCCATCCCCTCTACAGCTCCCTGCCTTCTGGCCTTAGTTATATATTCCTGCATTTTGTAGAACAGAATGTCTTTTGTTGGAAAGAACCATAAAGATCACCTAGTTCAAACCCCCTTGCTATGGACAGAGACACCTCCCACCTCCCACGTTGCCCAGAGCCACATCAAACTTGGCTATGAATGCTCTGAAGGAGGGGGCATCCACCACTTCTCTGGGCAACCTGTTTCAGTGCCGTTCACTCTTGTAGTGTGGAATGTATTCCTAAGATCAAATCTAAATCTACTTTATTTCAGTTTAAACCTGTTCCACCTCATCCTATCACTACACGTGCTATTCACCTCTTGTAAATATTTCTAAGACTGTGTAAGCTTAGCAAGGAAACTGCTCTAACTCCAGCACTCATACACTATTCCTCTGCTGAAGAATGCATAGGTCTACTGGGGCAGCCTGATTTCTGTCTGTATCCTCCTGTGCATATGTCTCAGGGAAATTTCACTCCAGCTTCCATAAGCACTTGTTACCAGTCTTCTCAAAGCAAGCCACTGGCCCTAAGATTTCTCTTACAGGTGTCAAAGACACCTCTGTATGGTGTTGGTTCCTAGGTCTGAGAGGCTGAAACTCCTGCCTTCCTGTTTGCCCACAGGGGACCAAGGTGCAAGCAGAGCATGGAAAAGGGCTCCAAGCAAACCTTAATTTTGGGTGTTTAGGCTGGAGCTGATGTTTCTCTATGGTCTGTGGGAATGAGCCATTGTCTCACCCAGAGGAAAACTGTCCTGTGATGGGGACAGTAGGGAGTGGGCACTTCCTGGACAGCACAGACAATGCTCTTCTAAACTCAGGCCAAAAAATGTTGCTTTGTCAGTTTTGGGTTCTTTCATGTCACAAATCTCAGTAAGCCCACCAAACACCTTGGTAGTGAGGCAGTCAACCATGAGCAATTACATGCCATTAACTTACTAGGAAATGATAGTGGTAAGATCTTGATGTGACAGACATTTCAGATAGAATAACTGATGTGTGGGGAAATGCATCGTCATCATTACAGGAAGAAACTCAGGCCCTAAAGCTGTGAAGCATCCAGCACCCAAAGTTACTTCAAGTTTTGTAAGGAGGTAATTTTGTCCAAAGTGCAACGCATTTGACCCAGATGGGCTATCTTGGGAGGTCAGACAGCCCTTGCCAAGCTGTTCTCCTTGAGCTGTCAGACCACTGGGGTACTTCAGGTGTTATTAATGCTGAAGGCTTTTTGCTTGGACTAGCATGAAGAGATAGGGATGTCTCCTGGGAAGTTAAAAGGCTGCTTTGCACAATAAAAGATGGTTTAATACTGTCCCATGGAGATTCGTCTTGTTTCTAATCTATCAAAACTAATTTATGCCTCGGGGGCCTTTGGATTATTGCCCAAGTTGCTTTGCCCATCTCCCATGAAGAAAACCAGAAATTTTGGCAGCATCGTCATTTCATGAATGAAGCAGATTGATGTAAACAACTCTGTAAGTTTAATGGGGTCCACACTTACAAGCATTAGTCCACTCTGACCCCATATTCTAGTCTCCTGCTGACCTGGGGGTTAGGCTCATCTGAAGATAACATGAGTTTCTACACCAGTCCCCGGATTTATTCAAACTTGTGTTGACTTTCAGCCTGTCTGCCTAAAACATACATGGGGAAGGACAGATTGCTTTCTGCACCAAGTGCAGTCTAAAGGAAGTGTCTGCTGAGATTTTGGTTCAGGGCCAAGTTTCCTGCTGTCTAGTATTAGGTCTTTGGCAAAGCAGTCTGGACCCTGTCACAAAGAGAATCTATAAAAATGGGTTTTCCTTGTCATCACACATAATTAAAGACAACATTTTAATCAGGCTGCTCTCACTTAATTGCAGTGCTTTGTGTTAGCTACCCGGGACCTGCTGTTTTAAGTAGATCCAGTGCATTTGTCAGACTGGGTCAGGCTGGAAAGATGAAACCTCATTGGAGATATGGAGAAGTCCATTATTTTCTAAGGAAGGAATGTGGTCATGTAACTATGTGTAATAAAATCGCCATGGTTAAATGCAGGAGGGACTCTTTACTGTGGTACCAGAGGCAGTCGGCTTTAAACTCTGGTAGCTTGCTGTGGTCTGAAAGACCACATGGAGAGCTGAAGCTTTCAGAATCAAATCTTGGTATTGGACAAGCAACTGAGATTGATTGATGGTTTTATGATGCTTTAAATAATAGAACAATGAAAAAAATTGTAGGTATCTTGCACATGATAAATATTCATCAAAAGTCAAGACCTGTTTTTAATAAAAATAAACCAAAAGACTCAACCACAAAGTCATGAATGGTAAGGTTTTGGTCATTCACAGCCCAACTACTCCAAAAGCTTTTTGCCAAATTTTTTTTGCAGCATACAATGCATTTTACCATTATTAGACCCTGTTAGATCAAGTCATAGGAGGCAAGAACATTGGTTCTTGTTTGGTTGATGGCCTGGAGGATCACACAGAAGGACTAAAGGAAAGGAAACTCATGAAAGAAGACATTCCTTCCATTGCTGGACCATCGTGATCTCCACAGCTTACTTTAAGCACTGCAGAGAAGCAAATGGGCAGATCTGATATTCTGCCCTCACTGTGCAATGACCCCTCTTGTCTATGATGCATTTTTCTCCAGCTTCAGCTTGTAACTTGCATCCTAGTAAAGGGTTATGGACAAACAAGGAATAGGCAGGACAGCTCTAGGAAGTGTATTTGCCTGCCAGTGCTATTCACTGTGTCCTGTTTTTGAAGCTCTCAGGAGTGAGCCATAGAGGCAAATGGATATGATCTGGCCTTTCACACGGGCATGACTTGTATAAGTTGTCATTAGAAGCTGCCTGAACCAGTTGCCATGCTTTGTAGCCTGCCTTATACAAAGCTGACCATTCAAAGATTACACTTTGAAGGATGCAGCCCTCTTTCAGACATGCTGGTGTTAGTAATTGTTGAATGAGAGCCAAGATATTTGTCAAACCTTTTTAATTACACCGGTCAGTTATTTCTTACGTGTTTTAGCTAACTCGGGCTTCTCACCGAGAAACACAAGGAACTGCTGGCACCCAGACATAAAGTGGGCTACTATCAAAGTTGCTTTCTCTGTTTAAGTGTGTTGGCATTTTCTAGTCCATCACCTTTGTCTGAGAGAGGAAAACGTGGAACTATTGTTCCTAGTATAAGCATGTGAACTGAATAGCTTTTGAATACACCTGGAGTCACAGGTTCACAGTATAGCCAGTTATTTGGATGGGCTGGGGACTGAAGGTAGAGCATAGACATCCTAAGAACCTGGACCACCAGCTTTAAGACCTTATGATTATCAACTGTCTGAATGAACAGCTGCCCAAAAGACTTTATCACAAGCCAAACAGGTCCCGTGCAGAAAAATCAGACCTAAAGGTGACGTATCTCTGTGAATAACTACAGCAAAAGAAGACTCTCTCCAGCAGTGCCCTGATTCATATTTTGCATTTGTCTTTTCTGCTGGGGTGGCTTGGCAGTGTGACACAGGCAAAGAAAGTGTTCAGTATCTCTGCTTACTCTGTATCCTTTGTCTCCAGGGCTTTGCCCTGAGATTCCTTATTCTCCCCTTGGTGGTCAATCTAAGTTATTAAAATTCAGGCCTGGCAGAGGTGTTGGTTTCTTGTCAATGATCTTGGCCATCACCCAGTGCACATTTATTTCCAAATTCCTACTCCAACCATGAATATTCACAGGAGAGGAATAAATAACTTGATTGTCCAGAAATAGAAGACTGGGAAGTCAGCAGTGGAAAACCCCTTTTGGCAACTGTTCCTTTTGTGGATAAACGTTGAAGGAGAACTGTGCAAAGAAACATCATTGCTGCCAGCACTGGCCTGCACTGGACATTCTGTACTGGACTATATTTCAAAGGCATATATAAACACCATCCTCCTTCCAGCATGTTAGATGCTTGACAGGACTAGAGACAATTTACGTCTAGGCAACATGGGAAGGATCAACTGAGGAGAAGGCTCTCTTCAAATTCCAGAGTTGCAGTCAAGCTTCCTGGAATGTTATCAGCTTTATAGCCCAAGCACTCACAATCCCACAGTCTCCTAATCACAGAGCAAAGGCACCCGGCACGGGCATTTATCTTTGCAATGGAACACCATGGAAGCACTTGCAAGAACTGTTATGGTGAAAATAACTCCCCACAGCGTTTCCTTGGTGGAAGGAACAGACAGGTGAGCCAGTAAATTCACAGTACGGTCCAGTTTCATTCTCAAAAGGATCCAACTTGGCCAAAATTTTCCAGTCTCAGTGGAAACAACCTGCAGTGAATGCAGATGAGCAACTGAAATCCCACGCACCAAAGTCACAATTACAAGGGATGTTTGATTATAGATCACTGGAGGTTTCTCATTGCTGTGAGAAACTGCTCACATTAAGCTGCTCTGAAAGCAAACATCTGACTATACTGAGGATATAGCGGTGACAAGAGCAAAGAGCAGCAGGCTTTGGGTGTTACCAACCTGTTCATCTCAATTAGTCACCAAGACATGAGATGGGGCTCCTGAAATCTGGATTCTTTTTCTGCCTCTACTATTTGTGTTGTGTGGCAAGTTACTATGTTTATCCATTTCTCAGTTTCCCTTTGTCTCGGGGAGGAGGATCCAGAAAGACCTCATAGAGCCTTCCAGTACATAAAAGGGGCCTAAAGAAAAGATGAGAGAGGACTCCGCATTAGGAAGTGTAGTGATAGGATGAGAGGCAACCCTTTTAAACTGAAAGAGGGTAGCTTTGTATTAGAATTTAGGAAGAAATTCTTTACAGGGGAAGCACTGGAAAAGATTGTGATGAGAAGTTGTGGATTGCCCGCTCCTGGAAGTATTCAAGGCCAGGTTGCATGTTGCTTTGAGAAACCTGGTCTAGTTGAAGGTGTTCCTGCTCATGGCAGGGAGCCTGGGACTAGGCAGTCTTTAAAGTTGCTTCCAATCCAAACCACTCTGTGATTCCCTAAAATGGTAAGATTTTCTGGGCAGGGATCTGGATCTCATTCAGGATCCCTAGGAGCTACTGAAATACAAAAATGCAGCAACACCAACCTTGTTCTTGCTCCATTTGCAGGCAGTCACACCTCATCGTAGCAGTGTGGATAAGGTGAGCAGGGTGTTTAAGAGCCCCAGTATATGTGTTTAACGAGATGCTAATACACTGTACAGATACTACATGGCTCTGAACAAAGGTGCCTGAGCTGACAGTCACAGGAGACGTGTTAGGTACAAATCACATCAGGCAGGACTGTGACCCACATGTCCACTTTGCCAGCAGAAGTCTCGGGGTAATTTTGTGTTTCCTAACTTCTTGAATGAGGAAAGATTCTTTAGGGCTGCCTCAGCTCTGGCCCCTGGAGGGAGATGGACATAGACACAAGCAAAAGCAGAGATGCTCTGGTGATGGACAGCTACTCCAGAAGACCACTCCTCTCGTACATATCCCTTGTGCTGTAGTCAGAATTCAGTTTTGCCAGTCAGTAAACCACTTCCCTGGAGAGAAGCACATAGCTGGCAGCAGTGAAGCGTGCTCCTGGTTTGTACAAAATGTGCACACTTCAGGGCAGAGGCTTATTTGCTGGCACTGTGCCACATGTACTCCTGGCAGTATTCGAATGCTTGGCTGTGTTCTGTTTGCCCCATATTGTGACAGTTCCCAGGGATCCTCTCTTGTTTGATAAAACCTGTACGTTCGAGGTAAGAGGATCAGTTTTATACCTGCTGGCCCCAAGAAGGCTTTAATGGCTGTGACAGAGAGCACAGATACGCTGCCGAGCCACAAAGTGATAAGAGAATCAGCCTGGGTCAGCATGTTTCATGCTGCCATCTCACTCTTCAAGCCAGCAGCTGATTTCTTGGCTCTGAAAAACAATAAGATTATTCACTATATAACTATCTCCTCACATTTGTTTTTCTAATGGTAACTCAAAATATGGTTTCAATTTATTCGGAAAAAGTCCCATTTACAAGAACGATTGCAGTGGAGTTTTATGGTCTTTTTCCAGCTGGATCCGTCCACGACATCGCATTCGGCTGAAGTTTGTGCTGTGTGTGCTGCAGCCCGTGCTTGATGGGAGTGAATGCACCTTATGTTCAGCACATCACTCTTACATTTTATTCTTCATTATCACTGAGGGAAATAATTGGGGAAAAGCCAGGAACTCTCCTTGAGGCACGTTTCCAAGTCAGGTCCTGGGATATGGCCAGGTAGCTTTCAGTAACATGACAGTTTCTCACAAACCATTTCAAGAATGCACCGTCCATCTTCACAGCCCAGTTTCATCACAAATACTGAGGATCCACACACACACTCATGTGGAGAACAAAGCAGAAGAACACATGGCAAAGCAATCAAACATAAAATATGGGGACTCTTGAATTTCATTTTGCCTCAGTGTTTTGGATTCCTCCCTTTAGAGAATTCATTTGGTTAAATGCGTGCAGTTGTTCTGTTACATGGTATCCTGAGCAGGCTCAGTCTGCGATCATTTGTGTCTGTCTCTTCTTTTTCTCTTTCATTTCGTTTTTCTCTTTCTCTTTCATTCTTCTCTTTCTTTTTCTTTTTTCTTTTCCTGTTCCTTTTTCCTTTTTCCTTTTCTTTTCCTTTTCCTTTTTCCTTTCCTTTTCCTTTTCCTTCTTTCCTTTTCCTTTTCTTTTTATAATTTTCTTTAATTTTTTTTGGTGTTTTCTCTTTTTTCTTTTTATTTATATTTTCTTTTGGGGGTTTTTGGGGGGATTTTTTTTCTCTTTTGTTGTCTTTTTCTTTCTGCTAGTCATGAGAGTGGGGTTTAACTTACTCTCCAGCTCGTGAGATGGGAATTTGCATCACAGCTCATCAACCTCCAGTTCTCTTATCAGCATACAAAAACAAGTCAGAAGAGTTAAGCACGGTGGGAGAGCCACTGAATGTGCAAACACTATTTTTGCTCAGGGACTTGAGTACAATGCACTAACAGTGATGGTTCCCTAAGTGGGAAACCTTTTCTGCCCAGCAGTGCAGTTCCTGTATCTGTGGCACTAGCCTAGTGCAGAGGTAACTAGCTGCTTACTACAAAAGAGTCTTGAGTAAATCAAAGGACATACTTCAAACTGAGATTGGCAAATGCACTGTGATGCATTTCTCTTGATAGGAAATAGCCTCCAAAAATAGACCAAAACCCCTTTATAGTCTAGTTGCAAACGGTAGCTTGTCCCTCTCCTCGGTAGAACATCAGTCCAAAGGGGCACCGCAGAGGTAAAACAGCACTCTGATATTCAGCAGGTTGGTGCCCTGACTTGCACTCCCAAGCAGATAGTGCTTTACATCCTATCAGCATCACACTTGGGGAAAATAGGAATATCAGTTTCTAAGTTGACCAGCCAAACAAAAAGAGTATGTTTTCATATCACATTGAAGTACTTAGAATTAGTTTTAGTTTTCACAATTAAAAATATTCCTGTAGAATAATGTCTTTTCTTTTACTTTTTGCCCCTGAAGTTTTATTTTATAATAATTTGATTAAACTTAGGGACTCATAACAATTTTAAAAAGTAACCCCCTATATTTTAGATTATATTACTGCAAAATTTTATTCTTTCCTAAGTTTTTCTGATTTTATTTCTCAAACTGTAATTAAAATCTAAATTTCTACAGGATTTTTTTTAACACAAAGACATGTTTTTCAGTGAAAATTGGTTAGCTTAAGAAGATCTGCTTTGCTCAGCGCGCATTACCTGGAGGAAGCAGAGAGAGCATTTTGAGCACTTAAAGATTTGTATATAAAAATACTCTTTCATTTAATGTTTTTTTTCCCATTCCTTCAAGTGAATTTGAGGAATAAGTTCTGTGAAGCAATCAAGGATGACTCTACTCACAGTCCAACCCTTTGCCACGTCTAAGTAAACACACAGCTCAGCACCACAGCTTCGGTATCTGCATTTCTCCAAGCCATAGCTCTCACTGAGATATATGACTCCCTATATAAACTACAACAGCTAGAAATGTTTTACCTCAGTTACAATGCAAAAATAAAGCAGGAATCCCTTTCCCAGCCATTATCCTGTTAGATTTATGATCAAAAATACGATGTGTCTCTCAACGGGAGAAGGTCACAGAATGGTCTGAGCTAATGTAGGAGCCTGTGAAAAAATGCATTGTTGTTTGGTTAACCAGTGTCACACAATTAGACAACACTCAAAAATCAGTTAGTCAGATGCTGTCGCCAAAATGGCATGTTGTGCTAACTGTGGTTAGCTGCCTCTTCAAGCCCTGATGCTGATTTGAACCAAGAGGTTTTAAAGTTCTGTATGACTTAAAAATCATGCTTTCTTAGGGAGAAAAAAAAGGTTTTCCAATCTAGAAATTATAGATACCCTAAAAAATCCAGAATATCTTCAGAGCAATTACTTCTGTCTGCCCAGATCTGTATTTTCAAAAGCTTTTAGGTCAGTTTGTCTTTTTCTTTCTTTCTTTTTTTTTTTTTAATGTAACTAAGATGCAGCTGTGAAAACTGGATTCTTCTTTTGAACTTCTGTATTTACATTTGCTTCTGGCAGCCCTGAGGATATGTGATTGTTTTAAAGCTTGCTGCACTGTTTAAAAGATTTTAATATGGGAAACCAGAAGTAACATGTGACACAGTTCAGTTGATTAGAGGGTCATACTGCCTTAATCTCTGTCTGTGGTGATCAGCTGAAGCTGGGGTGGAATCACAGCACATGTATGGTAGTGATTGCTAGTGATTAAGGCATCTAATGAAACGATCAGTGGGTGAAATGGTGCTAAACTTGGCCAAATTTCTCCAAGGTCAGGACCATTTGTACATAAGGAGAACATGCACAAGTTTCAGTACCTACAGCATTTATGCTATTAACCTACATTGAACAGCATCCAGTGCAGAGCCACAAAGGTGATGAAGGGAGTAGAAGAACATCTCCCTTATGAGGAACGGCCGAGGGAGCTGGGTCTCTTTAGCTTGGAGAAATGGAGGCTGAGGGATGACCTCATTCATGTTTATAAAAAGTTGATGGGTGGGTGTCAGGAGGACGGAGCCAGGCTCTTCTCAGTGTCATCTAGTGATAAGACGAGGGGCAATGGGTGTAAGCTGGAACATAGGAAGTTCCATATAAGTATGAGAAGGAGCTTCTTCCCAGTGAGGGTGATGGAGCACTGGAACAGGCTGCCCAGGGGTGTTGTGGAGTCTTCTTCTCTGGAGACGTTTAAAACCTGCGCGGATGCGTTCCTTTGTGACTTGGTCTAGGTGATCCTGCTGTGGGATTGTTATAGATGATCTTTTGAGGTATGTTCCAATCTCTAATGTTCTGTGATTCTCTGAAGTAGTCCTACTACAATCAGTGAGAATACTCATCTGACAGGAACATCCCTTTGGTAAACTGGTGGATCAAGATATCAAGTGATAAATTATATGTCCCAATCAACAGTGATGGTGTCATGGGCAAACTTCTGTTGTATTTTGATAACTCAGGCATTGGTCCTATTTCAAGTGCAGCTGGTAATCAGCATCTCTAGTCTCCACTTGTGCAGGTCCAGGGTCAGCTCTGCAGTGAGGCAGTGGGTAATGCTGCTGCAGAAATCTATCCTGCTACCACCAGGACAGCCCCTGGATTGGTTTTTTAAAAAGTAGTAGGCTGGCTGTACACACAGAGGAGGGAAAAAATGTTAAAAGATCAACACTTCTTCTGTAGTGCTCAATTAATTAAATTACTGCCTGTGTCCAGATTAGCTTCCTCTTGCTTTATTTCCAGTGGGACAAGATTACACGCCAGGGTCTCTTTCACCTGGTTGGTATTTTTTCGTTCTTTTGAGAGTACAAGGAAAGTCTGATGACCAAGACATAAAGAGACATTGTGTTGCACCAAGGGACTACTCTAGATACTCTGGCTTTTGCACTCCTCATTATGAGTGGTCTCAAAGTATGGGAATTCTAGGTGAGGAGCTCTGTCTTTATCAATTATAACATCATCTCCCCAGATTCAACTCCCTGAGCTAGCGAGAAAGTGATAATAACCACATCACCAGCCAGGTGACGTTTTACAAAAACTGTAAACCAAGCAGACCCAGTGAGGAGTCTCTAACCTTTTCACTAGAGCAGCGTTGTTGGTTGTGTGAATTGTACAGAGAAGAATTACTCAAGATGAGATTCATACAATCATTTCAATCTTTGAGGAGTTCAGTTCAAAGAGCTACTTTCTCTACTTTTGGTGCTGCAAGTGAGGAAAGTGCCCGACTGTGTTAGGATCCATTTGAAGTGTCCTCAGTACAGCATGTGCCTGGCTTAGCTGGCCTGAGTGTCACTGCAAAGGAATGTGTGTGGGCCAAGGACTGCTTTCATCAGCAATATTTGCTGCTCACTCTGGTGCTTACAGTGGCAGGAGATCACAACACTGCAGCTTTCAGGGGCATGTCAAGGAGCATTTGGGAGGTAACTGTCCAGAACGGCATGCTCTGCTGTGCGAAAGGCTGGAGGGATACTACCAGCCCCATTTAGTAAAAGGGAGAGCAGATTTTCCTAAGAAAAGTAGTCATTGTCCCAAGGAGGGAGGTGTGGGAAGCCATGGACCTCTTTCTCCTGCTATGCTGAGTTCTCCACGTCTAAGAATATCACCCTAGTACAGTGAGGTTTTGATCTGTCGGGGCTCAGGCTGCATCATTGCAGAGGTTAAAGTACGATTTCTCAGTGATGGCAAAGGGCTGAACAAAACTTCTGCAACATTCAACAGAAAATGGAAGGGCTAGTATCTCACACTAAATAAGGTCAAACCAAATACAGAAGAACTTGAGAATATAAAGTAGAAATGCAGGGGATGGGGTTAATGTTTTTGCTCTTAAAATATTTTCTTTTTGTTTAAAATCTCAGTCTAAAAGCAAATAAGGACCACTGGAGAGGAAACCCCTGCAGCATAATTACACTGCATACTTCACTCACCCAGGAGAGCTGCATGTGGGGAGCCACGATGAGGTGCATCGCAGCCCATGCCTGACACGCAAAGTTCTGGCTCAGACAGCCTCCTCGAAGGTTGAGTTTGCCTAACAAATGGTGGCTGTGCAGAGGTCATGGGTGCCCCAGTCCTCCTCCAACAGTAAAGTGACTAAACCTTTGCCTTCTGGGCAGTATGCCTGTTTGATCTCTTGTTTGTACATGGTTTCCACTTATCCCTTTCCAGAGGAACTTGCTGTCCAGTTGAAGAGAGCCCTTCCCCCTGGGACACAGCACAGACCCTGGTGGGTGTTCCTCTGCACACATGTTCCTAGATAGCAACATGCCAAAGAGAAGTGTACACTTCCTCCCCGCTACTCCTGTGTGTCACATCAGGGGTTTGGACAGCTGCACTGCAAGTCCCTGTCACCGACAAGAAAGATACCAGCAGAGCACCGCAGTCCCTAACTGCACATATCACTTCTCTCCCCTTCAGAATATGCAATAATGTCACTCAAATTAGACACGAGCCAGAGCTGAGTGTTTTGGATTCAGATCTGCCTTCCGGAGCCTGGACCTTGCTCTGTCTCTGTTTAGTCACTGGGAAATTAGTTGTGTGTCCCTTCAAAACTGCTCATGGTTTTAAGCACTTCTCTATTGGTTCTTGATAGTCTCCTCCCCTTCCTACAGTGAAAGACCTCTAGAGTCCACAACAGGCAGCTCAAAAGAATCTGGGATATTATGTATTGCCAGTTTCTTCCCATTTTTCCTAATACTTCCTAATTAGCCATCAATGTTTCATCCATCACCTGTCTTCAGTTTTGGAAGATGTTTTTCCACCAGCTGATCTGTGAAATAACAGATAAATTATACCTTCTTGATGTTCAGCCTTAAATCTTACTTAATTCCTTCTACTGATTCTCATTAGACGTTATTAGAGAGAACTCAAAAGAATTTCCTTTCCTCTTGCATTTCCCCCAAAGATGCTGCTCTTATCACTCTGCAGATCATCCTTTCTCCCTTGTGTTTTGGCCAAAACAGAACACACAATTCTCTTGATACAACCCCACATAAGTCAGTCTCTAGCCACTCCATCATTTTGCTGTGCTTCTCTGAATCCTTTCCAATTTGTACTCACCACTGTTACCGAGCTGTCCAGAACTGAATGTGCAACATTAATAGTCCACACACTGTGTATTGTGCCTGTCAGGCAAAGATTAGGAGCTTTACGAAGACTGATTATATCAACCTCCCAATACCACCAGTGATCATGGAGTCGGTGACTACTATTACCCCAAATTTGAAAAATTCCACTCATCTACTTATCAAGGTCAATTCCTGTTTCTGACAGTTGAGTGAAACATTGGCTTTTCTTATCCTCCCTGCAGTGAAGGGTAAGCCAGTAGACTTTGGCACCCAGCCATAAAGAGCCTCGTGGTATTTGCAGGCACCTGATGGAGCTGCCAGCCCCAGGTCCCGTGCATGCACTGGTTGTTCACTGCACGGGAGGGCTTGGCACTTCAGCACTCTGGGAGAGAGGAGTGGCTGAGTGAGTAAGCACGAAGGCTTCTGAGGGCTATGGGCCTTCATCTTATCATGGGCAGGGGCTTCTATGATGGAGTGTCCAATCCTCTGTGCAGTAACACATTAATGCATCATGCAGGCTGTAGTTAAATTAGCCTTGGCCACAGAAAATGTCTTGTCCTGACATACATCCTGTCACATACAACTTTATCTTCTGCCTGAGATGCAGTAGAGATGGAATGAAAACTTCCAGTGTTGTTTTCACAAAAATACCCCTCCAACAACCAACCAAAAAACATTTGCAAGAAGAATTTTGACAACAACATGTATTTCTCCACTTGTGTAGAAAGCAGTTTGCTTTAACCCTATCTTGCCTTTAGGTTTGTTTGTCACACACTCTGTATAGTTTGCCAGACATTTACAGTAAGGAGCCAACAGCTTATTTCTTCTCTTTTTACTGACAGAAGAATGAGACATCACAGCCATGGTTGTGGTTGGGAGCTTCTCTGCTGTCCTCTGCCCATAGACTAAGGCACTATCACAAATTGCTGCCTAACTGCTGCCACAGTCTGCTCAGTTGACAAATCCCACTGTAGGTTCAACCACATTGATTCTATGATTCTATGATTGTAAATCTTCACAAGTCTGACCCAGTGCCTGAGTTAACAGAATCATGGAATCATTCATGAAGGCAAAGACCATCAAGTTTATCAATCTAACCATCAACCCAATGCCACCATGCCTCCTAAACCATGCTTCCAAGCACGACATCTACAATCTTTTTTTTAATACCTTAAGGGATGGTGACTATACCATTTCCCTAAGTAGCCTCCTCCAACAGTTGACTACATTTTCAGTGAAGAAATTTTTCCTGATGTCCAGTCTAAACCTCCCCTGAGACAACTTAAGGCCATTTCCTGTCATCCTATCACTTGTAACTTGGGAGAAGTGACTGACCCCCACCTCTCTACAAGCTTCTTTCAGGTAGTTGTAAAGAGTGATTAAGTCATCCCTCAGCCTACTTCCCTCCAGACTAAACAACCCCAGTTCCCTCAGCTGCTCCTCATAAGACCTATCCTCCAAGCCTTTCTCTAGCCTTGTTGTCCTTCTCTGGACATGGTCCAGCACCTCTATGTCCTTCTTGTACTGAACATGATATTCCAGGTGCAGCCTCAGCAGTGCAGAATACAGGTGGATGACCACTTCTCTAATCCTATTTCTAATGCACGACAGGATAATGTTGGCCTCCTTGGCTATCTGTTGTAAAGTTATGGTAGTGTAGAAGGGCAAATGACCAGAAAATATCTAGATAATTCTCTGGAAATTAAGATAAAATTGTCATGGCAAATGTAAGTAAAAACATCTTAACCACTTTCTGGCTTTACTTAGTCACTTTGTAGACAGATGATAGATGAAAGTAATGAAAGATGAAGTAGTGTAAAGTTGGTGTGTTCATTGCTAATGTCCACTTGCTGATACCCAAGGAAGTAACCTGTAACACTTAAATGTTACTAGGGGAGTTTGCTCCTTCAGCAGAACACTTTGTTTAAGTTCAGATGCAGATGAATTAAAATATCACCACATGTACTTTTCCGCCTCATTTGAAGTGGACCTGCAAGTGCATTTGAAACCAACCAGACAGCGCTTGGAGCTTCTCTATATGAACTCACTATGAACCGTACGACAAGCACCTTTGTAGTGTAGATGGAGCATTTTGTGTAGAGGCATGATCGTGGATTTCTGCATAAACTCATGGTAGAGCCACTGATGAATGTGGGAGGAGGTTTGAAACTAGGACAGTGATTCAAGAGTGTCTGCTCTGAGATTCTGGTGGTGCTGCAAGATATTTCCTACCTTAAGGGAGCAGGAGTGGTATGCAGCAAGACAACTTAAAAATCAAGACTCTGTTCTGAAGGAAGTAATAAGGGTGAGATATGAGATTGAAATTATGGGCTGCTAACAACTCTCAGTGTCTTCTAGATTTAGGTCCTGGAGTTATCATGGGCCAAATGCTCATGCCAAGTTTCCTGAGGAAAATGTATGTGTTCTACACACACTGATGAGGGAGCACTGCAGAATTTCCATGGAAAACTAATCCACATGGAGTGATTTCCAAAAGTTTTGAATGTTAATGGAAAGAGTTCAGTGGTTTAACCGTGCATAGTCACCACTCATCTCTAAAAGGTTGCTTGGCTCTGCTAAGCAACTAAACAAGCAGGTCTTAATGTGGGGAAGGAAATTCCCGGTTAACCTCTGGTCTACTTCCAGCCACCATTAATCACAATTTTATCACTAATTTGCTCATTTAATGACTCCTTCAGAATATCCTCTAACAAGCTGTTCTGTATATTGGAAGGTAACACTGGCTTTGTGTGACCTGTGTAGGTTTTTTTAGACATGAACAGTGGTGCCCCTCTACTTCAGATTCACAAACAGCAGAAAGATAAATTGCTGATGGGACTTCATCATCTCTAGGTTTCAAGAGAGATATCAACACCAACTTGACTTTTCCTGCACAGCTCTCACGCAATAAGAGCTGGGCAACATTTTCCCAAAGAGAAAGTTTTTTAAGAATACCTAAGGGAAGATTTGGGGCTTAGTTTTTCACCAAATTGTCCCACAGTATAATCAATGGCAATAATCTATTCTTATATATAATACTGGCATGTTTTCAGAGCATTCCTTTTGCACAGGATCTGTACCAGCCAAGGATTTTGTCATTTTCACATAGTTTCTGCCAAAACACAGCCATCTGCCTGCACACGACGTTTTGCAGGCGAAACAGCGTTTACACGTCTTGGCCTTGAAATAGCTGGGCTATTATGCAGTGATAGTGCCTGAAAACCTATCAAAGACAGTCTGAAGAGATCTGCCCTCGGGATATTAGTTCTGTACGCAGAGCAGAGCATTAGCGTTTGCAGGATTGTGCAATCCATGACGGAGCAACTCGCACCTCACTGGTTAGTTTTTGATGTCTCAATGAAGCATGAAGACAGCAAATCCCTTGGTGGTTGGCAGGAGACATTGATTCATTTCACAGGTCTCAACAGGGCAAAGACCAAACTTAATAACCTGAGAACTTAACGTTTTAAGAAGTCTGATGTGGAGCTAGGCCTCCTGCTTGAGCTCCTGACACTTACCCAGCTGAAAGTTGTTCACTTTGTGAAAATTTCTGAGAAGGCCAAGAATAACAGCATTCTATTCTTTTTGGACATCCTTGTTCCCTACCCTGTTCCTTTCTGCTCAGGAGCTCAGGATGCTAACCAAGGGTCTTACAAAGCCTCTGTTCCCTCCCTTTCTACCCTTGGTTCCCTGTGAAGATGTCAGTAGAGGTGAACCACAAGCACAGCACTCAGGTAGTCTACCGTGTCTCACCACAGAAAAGGGTGACTCCATGTAGCCACGTGCTCCACTCCCTGCGTAGCTCCTGTTTCTGGCTCAGTCCATTGGCTCAATCCTCCTCGTGGTCTGTGATCTACACTTTCTTAGGCATTGAGAAATTCTGCTTCTATCATCTCATCCCTGTTTTCAGGAAAAGCAGAAGATAGAAAGAAGCTGTAGATGCTAAAATTTTGGTTGGAAATAGAAATTATTTACCAAAAAAAAGGACAACTGCAAGTGTTTTCCAAGCAAGAATTGTGCACTCCATGTTTCTTGCCTACCAAAAGGACTAAGAAAGAAACAAAACCACCATGGAAAGCAAGGCATTCTACAGAAAGCTATGGAAAAGCATTTTAGAGGCTCTGGAAAAAGTTGGTAGGAAACCCATTAGAGCAAAACACTAAACACAAAACTCAGGTGGAACACGGGCTGTGTGAATCTGAGCTGGGAGAGCGAAAGATAAGACTGTCAAAATGAGCAGAGATTTTCTGCTTGCAAAGATCAGGAACATACACCTAGGAATCAGGAAACTGTCATCACTTGATAACTAAACTTTCTCTTAGTTCCCCTACGTTTGTTTTGGTGGTGACTTGAGTTTGTATTTGTCAAGCTGGACCAGTTAATTTGCCTTGGTATGCACTGCTTGGTGCAGCTTGGAGTTCAGCAGATGCCTTGAAAATGTAAGCATACTATAGAAGAAATAGAGCACAATGAAGAGAAGCCTTGAAATTTGTTTAAGAGTATGCTTGTGGTGTTTCAATGAACTGTAGGGCTATGGAGTGACTGATGTTAAAGGTCACTTAGGTAGGAAACAGAAAAATGTAATGGCCTTCCCATGGGAAAAGTGCAATGTCAGCACTAAGGACAAACAAACAGTTGGGACATGCCGTTGAAATGAGTTTGTTTTTTAAAGAGAATAATGGGTCTAGAAAAGCTAGAAAATTGTCTTTTAGTTTTGACCTTAATTAGTGGCACATCCTTTTCCCACAGGGGCCTGTGGTGTCTCATGGCCACCCCTCATCCTGGAGCATGGGCTGGGCCATGCGAGAGGCTGCTGAGCAGGATTGCATGGTGCATCCTTGGAAGGCTCCACCAGTGCAGTGCAGAAACTCAAAATCATGTCAGCCCAGGATTAAATGCTGTGGGCCTTCTGCACTTTGTTATGTCTTCTGTGGAAAATTCCACATGTCAATGGAAAATGTTTGTAATGTTGAAGCAGACCCATTTTTGATAAGAGAAAGTGTGGAGGTGGAGGGATGCTCTGATTAAAATATTCCAACTAACTCTACTTAACAGAGGAACTACTCATCTGTTAGTCTAAAAACAATGGATTTACTATATTTGTTTTCAAATAGAATTCCAAGGAACTAAGGCCACCAATGAATCAGGAATAAAACTCAGCTAGCTTTTATTTTTCATCCAAAACTAACAAGCAAACATAACTTTGAAAACAATGAGCTGTGCTGCTGGACAGCCTTCATTTCGAAACTGTGTGCTGCCAGTTCATAAAATGACCTGCATTAGAGGGACTCTGCACAGCTTTTGAAATGCTTCAAGGTGATCAAAATGTTGAAGGTTACATTAATTCTTTCAGTATGGCTTGCTTTTCTGAAAAATCCCAAAATGTTTTTGGGCTAAGCCAAGTTAATGCAGCTCTAATGATTACAGCTTAATTGACTGCAGTTTGCAATGTACTTAAGAAAACAGAGCTTGCTGACCTAAGTGAGACTTGGGCATCTTTGGAACAAAAGATCTTAAGTCACACCTGGAAATAAGATTCCCAAATCTCTTGGATAATTCAGAAAATCCTATTTTTCTACGTATATTTTCTGTAAGGCAGGCTGATGATTGTGCACACCCTCTTAGAAAGCCATGGATGACTGGAGCAGGCACAGCTGCAGCAACGGCATATTAACTCATCCCAAAAGACCAGGATACAAGATCTGCTGGTCCTGATCATCTCAGGCCACAGCACAGGGGTCATTTATACTCACCAAGTGACTGACTGAGCAAATGATGCTAAATGATCCATCCCTGCAGCTCTGACCTCATGATACCGCAAAGGCCCAGAAGGAGATGGAGCTCACTGAGACATCTCTTCAAAGTTTATTTCAGATTTGGTGGAGCATGAAACTCTCTGTTTAGGATTTTATTATCAAATCTGTTCTGTAGCACACTGTGTTAAAAACAAACACTCGTCATCTGTTTCCAGACGTAGAAACACTGCTATATTCTCTCCACCTTTGTACAATGCATTCCAGCCACTAATGTTTTTTCTTTATCCCCGATGTCCCGTTTAAAATGAAGAATGACTCTCTGTTTGCCCTGGCCATGGTTATTTACACGTGTTCGTAAAATGTCTAGGACCAAGAAGGAAAAGGGAGAAAAAAGCCCAAAAGTACTGACGGTGGGAAAGCACCATTAGGAATAATTTCTTTTATTTAAAGTCCATTCTGAAGCTCTTTCAAGAAAAACAAACTCATGTGTCTGTCGCATGTGCTTGGGTCCAGCATGAGCTATTTTGGCCAAAGGGCTGCAGTAGAAGGTGGAATATTTTTCCACTGATAACGTGCAAGGCCTAACAGGCTAATTTGCTGAGTGACACTTGTGAGACCCATCACAGATGAGACATAGGGATTGGATGTCACCTTTCATGGCTGGTTTGCTTCTTTTAGTGAAATCTGCTGGAGCTTGTGCACGTGCCAGCCCCGGCTGGTATGGAGCCAGAGACTCTGCTCTGGGTGGTGAGTCGTGGGCAGCAGCAGATTATCAAAGCTGGCTGATGCTGAGTGCACCCACCCACCTTCCCCCATCTGGAAACCTCTTGCAGCACTGCCCTGCTCACACCAGCTCTTGTGCTTCCCCTCAGGTCTGCAGGGAGTCTAGGAGTACTGGGGCCAGCCCCAAGCCTCACTGCCCAAGCAAGAGGACCAAAGCCAGGCTGACAGCTTGGCTCTTTCTTTCCTCACTGCTGCCCCATTAACAACCTGAGCAAAAACCCCCTCATGAAATACTTGATCCTTCACACTTTCCTGGCTTTCCTGCAGAAACACACACTTTTCACTTAAGATGGTCTGGAAATAAATGTACCTTCTGTTCACTTTAATCAAGAAGTCCAAAACACTTATTTATTTCTTTGTTTGTTTTATTTGGGGACCAAACCAGTCATGAACATTCTAGTTTTCTGTAGATTCAGAAACCATTTAGCCTTTCTGCAGCATTTCTGTTTGCTTAACGTCTCTCTGCTCACTGTCTATTTTCTTTCTTCAGACAATTCCCCATCTTCTGAGTCTCCCTTTCTAGAAAGCAGTAGATGTATTTACACAGGCTGGGGTTTTCCCATTTTCATCACTTCATACACTTTACTATCTTTAGGTGGAGGAGAAGGGAGAGAAAAGAGCAAAAATGAAGGGTAGGGAAAGAGGAAAAGTGAAACCATGCCTCGACCAAGCCTTAGCTCCAGATAAAACTCAAGTTCCCAGCATGGGGCCAGAAGGGTGCATGTCTCAGTTAAAATTAGTGACTAAAATGGTTCTCCAACATAGATTCTCTTCTCACTTTTCATCTGGAAAATTTAACTTTCCTAACATTTGGTATCTTCAGAAAGCTTCTGGTTTTGATAAGGCTGTATTTTTTTTTTTAAGGATAAATTTTTAGTTATAGAGATTAGATCAGATCCAGCATTGCATGTATCCTACTCTGCCACTGTGCCTTGGACAGTAAAAACACTCAACACACCCAAGAGCCCTTTCTGTATTTCAACTCATTGTAAAGCAGAATAGTTTGCTTGGTCTTTTTTCTTCTTTTTACACAAGCATCTTCTTGGCCACAAAAGCAGGTTGCAGGCTCGTGGGTAGCTACTAGGACTGTCAGGTCTTTCTCTGCAGAGCTGCTTTCCTAATCAATCCCTAACCTGCACTGGTTCATAGGGTTATTCCTCCCTAGGTGCAAGACTCTACATTTGCCCTTGTTGAACTTCATTTTGTTCCTTTCCATCCAATTCTCCAGCATGTTCAGCTGCCAAATGGCAGCAGAGTCTTCTGATGTGTCAGCCACTACCCCTACTTTTTACCATCAGCATACTTACTGGAGCTTTATCCAGGTCTTTGAGGAACACATCAAACAAGACTGACCTCAGTACTGACTCCTGGGAACACTACTTGCTAAAGTCCTCCAGCTAGATTCTGCGTCTCTGACCACAACTCTGAGCTTTGTCTTTCAGTCAGTTCTCAACTCATCTCACAGGCCACTCACACAACCCACATTTCCTAAGTTTCCCTGTGAGTCTGTTATGGAAGATAGTGTCCAAAACCTTGCTGAAGTCAAGGTAGACAATGTCTTCTGCTAGGCATACTATCATAAAAGGCTATCAGGTTAGTCAATCACGATTTCCCCTTGGTGAATCCATGCTGACTACTCCTAATCTTGTCATCTTGCTGCCCAGAAATGTGTGTGGAAGTGTATTTCTTTTTCATTATTCATATTATTCCTTGGAGGAAGAGCATACATGATCGGAGTCAGCAAATAGGCTTTAGTGAGGAAAAAACAGAACTAATGTTACCATAGAAATCTGTACCAGTTTTTTAAGGGCAGGAGTTTACTGAGCCGATCCCGTTATGAGCCTGCTGCAGCATGACCAAGGCGACTACTGGTAGACTTTCAAGTATTTATATTGGCCAAGTACACCTAATTTGCAAGACAAAACAAAAAAAGTCAAGAGTTTTGTGTGTGTGGTCTGATTGAGGACCACTGTTCTCTGAGTTATTTCAGTTAGAGAGAGGAAAAACATATAATGGGCCAGTTCATGTATTTATTTTGAATAATTTACTACCCAGTAAAGAAAAGAAATGCCTCTGGGGCTCCAGTTAATGAGTAGCAGTATCATTTGGAAACTGTAATGTGCAGGACAGAGAAGTGAAATCTTTCCGCTCTAGCAATGAGGAGGGTTCCCATTCATGAGGAATACGTGAGTTGTGGCTGCCGCTGTCCACCCCAGGACGTATGCATGGGCTTGGCTTTCATTTTTCACTGTGCACTGTTCAGAGCATCTTAGTCTATGCTGATGGCATTGCATGTTGAGAGAACAAAGTATACTCAACAAGCAAGCAGAGAGTTGGTAGTAGCAGCAACTTATTTCATAGAATTGTTAGGCATTGGAAGGGACCTTGAAAGATCATCTAGTCTAATCCCCCTGCCAGAGCAGGATCACCAAGACCAAGTCACTTGAGACAAAACCATTCCCACAGGGTTCCATCAGCCTTATGGGTTTGTGCAAAATATGTGTCTCTTGTGGTGAGCAATAGCTGCCTTAAGACAAAAACAAAAAAAAGAACTTGGATTGTTCCTCTCATGCTTAGCAGTTCCAGCAGACTTACAGTGGGAAATAGTCACAGAAGTGACAAGAATATTGAGTCTAACACTGATAACCTTTCCCTTAGCTGGAGTCAATATGTACAGGACATCAGTCCTGGTTTTGTTGCTAGTTGGCAATAAACAGGATTTTCGGTGAATTGATGATTTTGTTTCTGGTGCTAAGGCTCCAAATTCTTTTAAGGCTATTTCATTTTCAGAATTGCCCTTGGAGGTTTTGTGGTAATGCTTCCTCATTGCACCATAGCTCCAGTGTGAATGTACTTTGGGTACAGACAGAACTGGGAATAAACAAAGAGGGTGGCAAAGGAAATATCAGTTGAGTTCTTGAAGCTCCAGGAGAGTTACAGGGAGGATCACAGCAGTCCCAGGAGAGATGGAGGCAATCTGTCAAGCAGACACAGCCAGTACCATTCCTTGGGTCTGCCACAGGCAGTTGCAGCCAAAGACACAACTATGCATTCATGAGAAAGCAAGGTTCTTGCCAGGGCTGACCAACTATGACTCAAAAACAAGATGAAATGCAAACATTTATAGACACTATACAAGCACCTATAGTTGCTCACACAGCACATGGCACCTCAGCTTTATCCCAGACATCATCCAAGAGAACAGTTCACACAACCTGTGCAGAATGGTTTAACCAAACCTAAAACACAGTGAGATTGCTGCATTCACAGTCGTCACCCCAGTCCCTTTGCTGACAGACTTTCCCATATTAGCATACCTGGTGGCCAGCCAGAAAGCAGGCAATGGACCTCCCTGGGGCAGCTCTGCTCTCAGTCCCTGCGTGTGAAACTCTGCTGTTTGTGTTTTACTGTTTCATATGTTACTACTGGCTCTGGCCAGGAAGTGAATGCTGCTTCCCTTCCATGCTTACAGGGGCAAAAAACTTCCAAAAGTTTGGAAAGGGAAGATAGCATTGGCATTGGAGACTTTCTTGTCCACAGGTTTGTAACAGGTGCTTGGGCTAACTGGACTTGTGGACCTGCAAAGGGAAAGGGACCTTGTAATGGGCTGCAGCGACTACTTGTGCTCTGGCAAAAGCCTGACTTTGCAGGGCCTGTAAGGTCCCCGATGCTGTGGTAGCTTGGGCTGCATCTTCAGGAGTAGAGCATGAGAGGAGCAGTGCTGCCAAGCACACACGGGCAAAGGAGCAAGGAGAGCAAAGCATCACGAGCTGGATTCTGGCCATAGGGCTATGTGGAGCATTTCTGCATTTGCAGAAGTTGCCATGGTATTTCAATAACTGTGGGTGATTTAACAGCCCATCTGGAAGACGGCAGCACTGGTACCTCTGGGTTCCTGCCACATACATCATTGCTTAAGATTTTCTAGCAAGGCAGCTCTCTTTAAGAAACCAAGGGGAACCTATGTTGTGCCTCCTTTTATACCAGCATGTTACACTTCTTGGCAGGTCTGTCCCGTGTTCCCTGGCTACAAACACACTGTATTTCCAGTTTGCAATATTCTCCATTTGGAGCAGAGGACCAAAGGCAGATTGAACAGAAAAAGCAAATTGCGTTCAACTGCAGAACACAGGCAAGTCCTTCTCTGCCTTTCTTCTGGCTCTGTCATTCAGCTCTGATGGAGTCAGAAGCATAAACTTCCACTCAGCAGAAGTACCTGTCCTGCTCAACTTTGTGTGCATAGTTGCATAAAATAACCTGGTTGTTACCGCTCCTCATTACCCCCTTGCAACGACACATAGAAAGTCTTCAGAAAGTTCTGTCCCAATACCCAAAGCCCACCTGATGCCTTTTGGTGAATGTAGTTTCTCTGATTTATTTCAAAACTTCTTCAGTTTAGGCTGGTACAAAGTGTACTGGAGAATCCAGTTTCAAAATGCCACCCTTAAAACTGTTAGGCAGTTATTTTCTAGTTCTTTCCTCTAATTCTTTTTGCCTTTTGATAGGGACTATCAAGAGACTCAGGAAACAATAGATAGAAATGTTGTTTATCTTAGGAGAATATGGGATATTGGCTCAAGGAACTTTGCTGATTATCTTGGCTAGCCTTGGACATTTCCTTTGCCATATCTACAAGTATTTTAAGAAACACGTTCACACTGAGCCAGCTTCTGATACTATAGATTCAACTACCTGATTTCAGATACATGGCCAGATTCTGTCCCCTGTCTTACTGGTATCACCCCAGCACAGCAGAAGTGTTACATGTTCCACAGCTCTTAGGTATTCAATCTGTTAATTACATCTTACTTATTATTTTCAGGCTATTTGTCTTGGATGAAATTTTACACTGTGGGGAGAGGTAGTTAATAGGAGGGAGAAGCAGAAGAGGAAACTACACAATATATCTAACAAGTATGTGACATCTAATTTAAAAATCTGCTGTTTTCTTTCAACAAAAGAGGAAGAAAGCAATACAGTCATATTCCCTCTTTCCCCAAGATATTGGCATAAGTCCTAGATTCACTGAAATTTATGGGGAGATGTAATTAATTAACTTCAAGTACCAGATTAGCTCATGGATTCAATATATCTCCATTCTGATGTTGATGTAAAAAAAGGTATTGATTAATGATTGCAACCTCGATCAGGTATTTGAGGGCTTTTACTTACTAGGATCAGCTTTTTTTCTGGGATTCTATATCATCAGCAGACAAAGGGACTTCAAAGTCAGTGTCTGGTATTCATTACTGGTACTGTAGATGAAGCCTACAGGCTGCAACTTTGGCCCTGTTCAGTCACTTGCAGTTTAATCACCGATTTCAGCAGCAGCTAGACTTCATTCTGGTGCTTCTCTTGGTAAAACTCAGCAATAAGCAAAAGAGAAAAACCTGCATGACCAGAGGCTATTGTCCACTCTCAAGTTCCCACAAAGCCAGGCAAAAGGCAATGTCTTGTCTTAAACATCAGCCCTAAGCTCACAGCTTGATGAAAGGAGCAGGTGAGGCAGGTCACACAGGGAGGGCAGATGCAGCTGCAAGACACTGTCACTGTGTATAAGCTGTCACTGGCACTCTCCAGACTTTGGGCACTAGGTTATGGCAGTTTGATGTATTTTAAATAAAGCGTATCTCAGAATGTTCCTGACATTTCAAACCCACCCATGAATTCTACTCTCTGACATGGCAGTGAGACAGGTTTGGAGTTCATTTATAGTGCTTTAAATCCAGCACTTCTACAGCTAAATTCATAGCTGACTCCAGCTGTAGTTCAGATTGTCCAAATCACAAGTCCAAGATGAGCAATATGATCTAGACCTTACACCAGAAATACTGCTACTGATATCTATTAAGAGGCAGAGAAAAACACAGTCGTGTTACTCACAAAGTCTGAGCTAGGACAGTTCACATTTCATGATGAACAATTTGAACAGCGGTTAGGTCTGTATCATGCAACTAAATCACACTCAATCACCCAGTGAGGGGTCCTCTGACAGTTGCAGACCAGAGAACATCCAGCAGCAGCTCAGTCTCTTCCGAGGACAGTTGAAAAAAACTTCTTTGCTTTGTGCTCTTTGGGAGTGAGGTTTTAATATTTTATCTATTGGCAAAATGGCTCCTGGCTGTAGCAGGTCTGCTCCACACCCCAGTCACCACATCTAGGCAGTTTTTGGTGGCAGCCTATACAACAATTAGGTTTTTTGACAAAATCAGTCATTTCTCTGATACCATGAGGTGGCCCTACCTGAGCAACTCTGAGAAAGGCCAAACACAGACAAGACTCAGAACCTCTTACCTCTGATCTGCTATTGAAAATGGAGTCACTTAGGTTTTGCAATCATTCCATCAGGAAGAAAAACCTCACAGGCAGCAGATGCAGTTCACCAGAACAATGCATCTCTGACAGTCAGTAGCAGAGGCATGCACAAAAACCTTAGGTTGGTTTCTGTGTTGTTGGTTCCAAGTTTCATTTAAGGGTAAAAGTAACTGTCATATCCCTGGATTGTTTTGGGCACAGTGATGATTTTCATGGGGTTTCTGTTGATCAAGCCTCACGAATTTACATTGGCACCAGGGGAGTCCGGATGGACAGGAACGTGTCAGGGAGGTGTGCACAGGGTAAATCACATGCTGATGTCGGTAAAGATCCATTTCAAATTAACTCTGTGGTCCAGATTCCCTTCACTCTTCAAATAGTATAAATCAGGAGAGATCCTATGGAAACAAAAGAGTGTTTCTGTGGAAAAGAGAAGGGAGGTCCCTGCTTAAATTTCCCTTTAAATATTGCATCAGGATTCCACTACAAGACGGTGGAGGGAATGGACACTTTATTTGGAAGTCCTTTACTTGGCTAATTGCATCTCAGATAATAAATTCCTTATGTGAAAAACCATGGTCTGATCCACTGTCAAGCATGGGGAGCAGGTTCCCCTTCTGGGTCCAAATGAAACAGCTTAATAGGCTGTTACAGACAGACCTGTGAAAGTAGGTGGATTTGTCACTTTAAGCTGCAGGACTGGGAAGGCAATGACTCAGTCTCAGTGGTACTCTGCAAAATGAGAACTGTTGCGTAACTCCGGGTCTGAAGTTCCTTGCACTGACTTGGTTTTGCTCTGCAATTGCTCACTTCTATTGGGACTTTAAGCAAACAGACTTCTAGAGCTCCACATCGCTGTCAGGTCTCCTGGCTGCAATTAGGAAGGATCCATGTAACTATTTTCTGGGTGTCGATCAGCATAGTGTTGTGAGAGCTGTCCCGTCAGCAAAATGCCAAGTCCATTAACATCGCCACGTTCTGGCCTGCCATTCCCCAACTTCAAAGGCTGACAGCAGCAGAGAGCTTTAGAAGACTACTGACAAAGTTCAGGGACTCCAGCAAGACTTCAAGGCAAGAGCCTGATTCTGTAAACACGCTTTGAGGAACATTTGCAGGAACACTTACTCTGAAGTTTGGAGAAATTCTGTGCTCAAACCCATTCACAAATTGTTTCCATCTTCCAGTTCCTTTGCAGGCCTCTGCCAACCATTTAGTCCTATTTTACTTCTAAGTAAATTCACTTTTTAAAATAAAATAAAATTTAAAAATAAAATCTACCATGTGAGCAGCTTCTAGCATGTGTCAGGAAGAGATAAGTCACCCAAAGCTGTGATGTCCCACCAGGGTGTTTTAAAGGGAGCCAGACTCCTGTCTACACAGTCCTTATTAGGATCTTTCTCTCCATCTCCCTCTCCCACTTCCTTTTGGCATTTGCCCTCTAAACTGAACAGCACCTGAGCTAGTATCTTGAGCCTCACCAATCTGTGGAGTTCAAATCAAGTTCAAATGTTCTAATTAAAATGTGCTCTTCCTCTCTATCATTAAATAGCTGCAAACAGATGACTGGAGCTTCCTGACTGGGAAAGGTTGGTCAATGGCCTTATATCCGAATGGTGAAACATCTCTGCTGGGAAACAAATTTTGACTGAAGTGATCCATGTAAGGATATCTATTACACTGGAGCAGTGACAGCTGTGTTACGACTTCAACAATCCTTACCGTGGGCTTGTGGGAAAACATTTTGTCATCCAAAGTTCGTATATGGGTATCTGACTCCCTGTCCAGACTTGACGGTGTGTGACTGGCTTTATGCCTCCAAGCACCCAGGACTGTGAGCACACATTAACTGCTCCTTTTCTTAGCATACATTAGGGCTTTCTGTTTGAATAACACTCAGAATGTGTTTGAATAACACAAAGCAGAAGGAAGAGGAGCTATGTGAAGAACTGACTTTCTGCTACAGCTGCTGGAAGAAAGAGCTCGGATCATCCCCAGTTGAAAAGAATACGCCTTCTTTTCAGAAGCATGCGAAGTCCCAGTCATACTGCACTGTCTCTGCCCAGAAGCAACAATTCATTACATTTCTGGCATTTTGCTTCTTTAAAGAAATGAAACACAAGGCTCCATGATCCCGTTTGTTTCAGAATGGAGGAACAAAAACATATTCTCTTGGAAAACAAAAGTAAAATATTTTGAAACCGTACCAGTTAATTTTTTAGCCAAAATTCAGGACAGATCTGCCACCGGCAATGCTGGTGCTGGCACAAAGATGTTCAGAAAACAGTGGCAGCAGCTGAACTTTTGAGCCATTCAGAGTCTACTTGAGCTTGAGTCTGTGCTGATTATATTTTCTCACAATAACTTGCCCTATAGATGGACAAATTCTAATCCAAGCCCTTCTCAAAATTTAAACTAGAAATCAAAGCTTTGTGGTGTCGTCAGAAAGCACTGAAGAACAGCTTCACTTCAAACTCCAGAGGTGTTTGAATAGCTCTGATCTCAGGCCTGAGTTTCCCGTTTGCCCCTTAACCCATGCAACACAATCCCCACCATGACTAATATGCCAGGACTGATCAGAGGTCTCTTGAGGTCTCATCATCTCCAAGCTGGTGCTGCTACAAGTTTGTAGGAATACATACATCTTCAAAAGCTAAAGCTGTAATGGTCCCATCACCACTTCTGAGTGAGGGGGAGAACAATCCTGCAAGGTGCTCTCTTCCCAGGGGATTATTGTACCCTTTGCAGAACTGGATTCATTCCTCCCTTGAGGTTTCATGTGCTTAGGTATTTGCTTGGGCTATGGGCCCATGAGAAGCCCGTGTTAGCAGACAATAGAGCTAATGTGGAAAGCAACAGCCCAGTTCCCCACTGCCTCAAAGCCCCTTCTTCCTTTCTTATGACAACACAGGAGGTGCAACAACAAAAACCAAAAACATCAAATCACTGTTCCTTCCTAACCCAGGGCATGGCAGACTGACTGAGCTTCCTTAGGGAACAGAGCTGCCTGAAAGGGCTGCAGAGGAATATTTCCCTATAGAGGTTTATCTTCCAGTGACTGATGCAACTCATCACTAAAGATGCAGAGGGACATTTGCCTGAAAATATTTTTGTTGCAGTAGTAGCATTGTTGAAGCCATGATGAAAGGACACAGGCCCATCTAGGTTTGTAGGGAAAGATAACATCTTTTATTAAAGTAGCTATAATACTGTTGAAAAAACCAGACACACTTTTGGAAGTAATATTATCCCTTATTATCTCACTGTTCCCCTCCCCTGTGACCCCCTACCATCCTTCATCTGAAACAATAAATACTTACAAAGTGGAAGGAAACTTGACCCTCTGGGGCAGGTAAGAGACAAAGCCTTGTGTCTGACTCCTGATCCCCACACCTCTCCTGCTGGTATTGGTAAGAAATCTCCCAGTGCTCAAGGGCATGGCATGGCCTCTGCCTGCCCTGCTCTTCCTTGCCAGAAACAACAATGAGAAAATGCTCTCACAGGGGCCTTGGTAATGAGTACTGCTGATTAGGGTCCTTAATCTGGCCTCTTTGTGCCCCTCTGTCAGCACCACGTGGGTCAGTGAGAGCCCCTTGGCAGCTGGAAGCTGTAGGTTCATACGATGTGGCGTATGCAGCGAAGGCATCTTAGGTTCGATATCAGGAAAATCTTCCCCTGGCATGGCTACTGATGCACCAGAAAAGATTTGTCTGGGGTGACTGCCAAAATGCTTCAAAATGTTAGATAAATATTTGCCAAAAATGACTTTTCCTAAAAAGTACCTTATGCTGCCTGGGGGCAGATAGAAGTACCAAGTCAATCAGACATCAGATCCTTTTCTGGGAGTCTATTTTCCTTTTTGGGCTGTCCACTTCCCCACCACACGCTTGCAGGATGGTCTCAGCTACACAGATTTGCTCTGCTGATCCAGCACACAGACCAGGGAGCTGATTTCAGTGCCCTGTGACTTCGGGGCTGCATGCTTTCCACCTGCCTGTCCCGTACGAGAAGAGTAGTCCTGTGTTACATAAGAGCTTTTTTTTTTTGCCTTCTCACAACTGTCACCCAAGGAAGGCATCTCTAGCTTGGGGTGATGCAGCCATTTCTCAGCTAAACTTGTAGCCATTTCTACCCCCCTTTCTCAGGTAAATAGTGAAGAAAGTATCTCCATAGACCATGGTGTCCTCGCTCCTAATGAATATTCAGGTTTTCAGGAGCAGGTCCTAGGACAGCACTTTGTCAGAGGTGGCAATAGTGTGAGGAGGGAAGAGAGGATCATAATGTGGCTTTCAATAACAATTTTCAGCAACACCAGAAAAGTGTAATAGAGACCAGACCTGAGTAATTTGCTTAGACTAGGATAACACCTACAGAGGGTGGTGCAGAGGCTGGGGTGACAGTTAGATGTCAGTGGGAATGCATGTGGTTCAAATTAAATTAATACAATGATTTTGTGAGTGGGGAAGACCTTTGTTTCATGCTGATGGGGAGAGAAAGGTTGCCAAACCTACTCAGGGTACATTTTCAGCTGCCTGCGTGACCACATATTATGTTATCTTCATGTTACTTCATACCACAGAAATCACTTCCATGCCCTAATTATTGCCTAGGGCAGAAGTGACCCAGGAACTCTCAAATCAGGAAACACTGCCCCATTTCAGGAGCCAGGAACAGTGGATATACATGAAGACAGGCTATACAGCTCTTGTTTGTAAATGAAGCTGGTCACGAGTATAAGATTTTCCTTCTCTAGAGAGTACCTTGAGCTGGCTGGAAACCTCTTAGCAGAAAAATTTCTGGTTGGTTCAAAGGAAAGAGAGAGAGAGGAAAAGAGTGTGATGGAGCGGCTGTGAAAACATGTCAATTTAAATAGAAACCTGTTTTCAGTGGTATCAGTTTCTTTTTAGTTCTTGTTCTGATTCATAACAGCTTTTTTATCATATTACAAATCTACGTTAATTTCACATTACTGGTTTAGTTTATGTTGGTGTTATTTAAGCTGTACAATGTTTAAAAAAAACCAACCCAGCTACTTGTCCTCTCTTGGGCTGTTATTCTTGAGTCCTTTCAGTTGCTGGTTTTAATTCCTTTCAGGCTAACTAAAATATCCAGCTTTCCAGGGCCATGAGTACAGAACTGCTTCACTGCCAGCTGCATTCTCCACAAGGTTAAACTCTGGTTATATCTGCTTCTTCACTGTGAAGTTTGCAGGACATTTCATGGATAAGATCTGTCATCTTGTCCTGCAGGTCTGTGGGGTGAGGAGTTGTGTTTGGGAAAAATTTTTAAAGGCTTCTGAATAGGAGGTTAATCCACAAGATAAAAGCAAGGAATAGAAAGGGGAAAATTCAGAATGGATCAAAGGAAACGGTTTTCTAGCTGGTGTGCGATCAAACTACAATACTTTTATCATAACATTGTTAGACACAAAACCCTCACTGAATTGGCAAGAACCTAAAAGGTATTTACTTCTTTATAATAAGCACATCAAAGATTGTAAATAATTAATGGTATTTTGTTTTAAAGGGTTACTAAAACCTCTGGTTTCAGGGTTGAGGCTAATCTTTAGCAAGATGTATAAGGAAACTTTCTCCCACTTTGGAGGGTACCTTTCACAAAAGCAAGTGCCTGCTAGCTATTGCCAGAAAACAAGGTGCCATTCTCCATGAACTTTCTTTTACAGTGCTGTCTCGTTCATGAGCTCTATAAACTGAGTAGACATTGAGATAAGTTATCTGGCGGTATTTAAAAAGGAGAGGATAAATCTGTAGATGACAAAAATGCTCTGACCCTCCTTGAAGGGGAAGTCACAGGGCTGTGACTCCCACACTAGGTAAGTCCAGACCTTCATACATACATACGTATATACACACATTTATATGGAGCAAAAGACTCCTGAAGAAACTCGGACACTCTGTGTATTTGCACAGCCCTGGGGCAGTCTGTCTTCCAAAAATATAAGCAGAGCAATTACAGCAGAAACAATTTAAGATTAGGATATTGTTGGTTGATGGGGGATTTCATTTTTTCAGTGACATACCCTAAACATCAGAAAACCTGCATGAAAGACTACTTTCTTCCCACTGGTTTTTGCCCCATTAAAACTTGTGATCAAAGTGATCCACAGGATACTGTAGCCTATTCTCCCTGCCAGCCCTGCATGTCCTCTCTCACAGAGCTGATATGCCTTACATTATTACACATTATCTCTGATGTAATCTGGTTGGTCTAATTGGAGCTGACCGGGTCTCTGATCTATTGAGACTACACATCTCTGCCTTCACACCTCTCTTGGCCACAGTAGCTGTTAAAAAGAGCCCAGGGGCAGCTGACATTCTTGAATGCCAGCCCAAATGAGTCAGCTGTAAGGAAGACTATTTCCCAAAAAACATTCCCTCCCCCACAGAGCTTTTGGCTGCCACTCTGTTGCCATGTCCAGCCAAGAACATCTGGCTGGCAGATCAGACAGAGGCAGAGCTCTCTGTGACCCTTGATCCTGGCTGCCCTGTCCCTACCCCTAGAAGTGGGGGCTGTCTTTGTGTACCAAAGGGGCTGGTGTCCTCAGGCTGATTCCCATGACCAGCTTTCCACCTGGTGCTGGCTGGCCTCAGGCTGATAGCCCTGGCTGCAAGGTCAGGGGCTGAGAGGGGCACATCTACCACACAGAATCCCCTCCCAGGATCCTCTGCATGCACGTTGGTGGGAGCCATACCCAGTGGCCCACGCTGCAGGCTGCCCTGCGCTACAGCCAGGGAGTCCTGGGGTACCTTTTCCAAATCATCAGCAACCACCTAACACATAGCAGAAAGGTGATACTGAGTCAAACTCTGCTGGTGGTGGCAAAAAGCCAGAGCAACTGCACTCAAGTCAGTTGAGTTCAATTCTGTGTGGCTAGGAGACAGGGTCTGTACGTCTGGACTTGGGTCCTGACCATAGATATATTTCTGGCTTTGCATCCCCATGCAGGAATACAAGAAACTAAGGAATTAATGTCACATTCCAGGTGGCTAACAGAAAGCAAAAGTCCCTAGTATATCTTAGCTTTCAGCCAAGCTGCTTTTAAACAATTATGCATCAGCAAAAAAACCAGTCTGCTTAGGGTTCTTAGCCACATTTCCTCCAGAGCCCTTTCTGTTGTGCACTGGGGGCTCTACACATCGCCCTTCACTTTGCCTTCATTAAAATTGCAACCTATTTACTGTATCCAGCCTGCTGCAGCTTAGGGAATCTCACATCACTCCTATCTCAGCTGGCCTGAGCTGCACACTTTTGGACAGAGATGCCGATGTTTGTTTCCCTGTTGTAGGTTTATGGGAGAAGCTGTGGGGAGGGGAGAGCAGTCTTCTAAACTTTGCCCCAGTTTCTTAAAAACAAAACTCTAGTGAAGAAACCCTGTGTATTGAGCCCCATACCTGCTTGCCATCGCGATGGGCTTCTGTGTCATTCCCAGGGAGCTACAGTATCATTGCTGCAATGGCCAAACAAGCTGTGAGTGTCTACTCACAGAAGGGCAGCTCATAGTGAAGGCATCAGCTCTCCTTCACTGCAGGGAAGCCTCTTTGCTGTCTATCCTGCCTGGGGCATGAAGACCACAGGAGACAGACAGCTGCTTCTGGTAGACAGACAGAAAAGCCAAGGTGAGGACAGCAGGATGACCCAATGTCCCAGCGTGAGAGCTGGAGATAGTCTGGGGGTCAGTGCCTCTTCCTAGTTTCACCGGAGACCATGTGCCTGGAGCACAGTGGCCCCCCAGTTCATGTTTCTGGGATTCCACTTTCTGTCCACTTTGCTAGCCTCTGACCTTCAGAAGGGCATAAAACAGAGGAGAGAAGTAATCTAAAGAGAGAATGAGTTTGAGAAATTGCTGTGAAGCAGATGTCTGGGAATCATTACGAGAACGCGCTCAATCTTCCCAGAGCAGCTGAAAGCTTTACTGCCAACAGCACTTGGCTGCCAGTCTCCCATTGCTGTATAAATGATGATAATGGTCTTTGCTACTTCTCCACACGTCCTCCTCCCCCTCTCTGTGGGGGTAGGCTCTCCTTGGCAGTCATAAAGCTCTTGTTATATGTAAGTAGTTGGCAGCAAGGCTTGGGGCTGAACAGAAGAGGGACATGGGGTAAGGTCGCTCCTCAAACTAATGGACCCCTGCTGCGGCATTTTGTGATCATTACGTAGCTGCTTCTGGTGCCTTTAGCAAGCAGCATTTGCCTGTTAACAAACCCTGAGCTTTGATAGGGAGTGAAGGGTCAGAAACATCCAGTACTTATAGAAAAAAAAAAGAAAAGAAGAGCCTCTCTCTTTGTTGTAGCACTGACCAGAACCCACCAAGTTCCTGGTGCTTAGTCCCTCAGTCTAAGTCTCTACCTACCATGGCCTATTACATACCATTGCAAGAGTCATATTCCTACAGCCCCCTGGTTACTCCAGACCTGTGTCTGCTTTATGTCCTCCTGGACTTACATCTCGTGCTTCCTCAGTTTGCATTTCATTTGGTGGTACTTAGTTGAGGCTCAAGGATTTACTCTGCAGCAGCTTCGTGACGACGAAGGGCTGTCTGCTCAGCACTCGGATATTCCCAACAGGACACTGAGTAATAACAACAGAAAAAGCACTAAGCAAAGCCTTTGTGGCCATGGAAATACTCCTTACTGCAAAACAGTAAAGCAGAGCTCCTTATCTTGTGGCACCTGCTTCACAGTGTGTGAGGAGTTAGATCCATCAGGCTTCTTAGAGGTGACTTTCTCCCTGCAGCAGTATTGTCCCTGCACTGACGTATGAAAACAGGCAGTTTGTCCACCTGTAGGGTTTCAGGCTGTGTGCCTATGTTTCAGACATGAAACCTGTCAAATAGCAGCAACAAATAATCAAGTACACAGAGACTGTGCCCCTGCCCATGTGCCACAGACCTAGCCTTGTTCAAATGAACATGGTGTGCAGAGGTAACACCTCTAAAGATGAGTTTTCTTTGTCTAGAGAAGGAATACAGGCACAAGTACCTTCCTTTGTAGAGGAAAGGGAGCTATTGCAAATAGAACATCCTTATCTGGAATTTGTAAGTTTGCCATTTTTTTAATTAAAAGACTCCAGGCTTCTCCAGAAGCTTCTGATGCTCATACACAGGTCTGTACAGCACACATGACAGCTCTAACATCAGCCCTACTGAAGGCACAGAAAATTAATATCAGACATACTGAGTAGAAACCTGGCAGGTCCAGTGATCTCACTGGCAAAGAGCAAGACAAGAGTAAACCAGAAAGCACCAGTAGCCCTCTCCCTAGTTCACTGGTGGGATGTTCTGCATGGATTTTCCACTATCAACCACCCAGATTTGAACACTGGGCCCCTGGCACCCTTCCAACAAGACTGTTGGAAACCAGTAGACTCTGGCATGAGTACATGCAAGTGATCGCTCCTTTGACTTACTCAGAAATGAAAAGCAGGCACAAGCAGGCCTGCACCAGCCAAGAAATATTTCTCTGTAAATCTCCTTTTGGTGGGACTAGTAACAGCACAGAACTGCTTCGCAACACAAATGCTCCTGGACTTGTTCTGGCCCCTGTCAAGCAGTGGAAACATGCAGGCAGCTTCCTTGCCCGCAGACACCCTCAGTGCAGTTACAGGCTTCCTCCACATCAGAACGGTGCAGTACTGCAAACAGATTAACTCTGTGCTCAAGCCCTTCCTAGAGAAAGCTTTATGATGGCAAGGCTTCATGCTCAGACACCCTTCATGCTTTTCGTGCTACAAAGTCATATGCTGACCTGTTCCAGATGACTTGCACTCAAGGACTGTGTCACTTCTCTTATGCTGTTTTACTATAAAAACTTGAGTTTCTTAAATCTCCCTGACAGAACTTCTCAAGGGTTTGACTGGAGAAGATGGGTGAATCAAACCAAGAGCAGCATTCCAGGACCAGCTCTCTCTTCACACGTGGAAAGATTTTGAAACTGAGGTTAAAGTTTGGCTTAAGCCAGCTGAGTCAGCCAGATACAGAGCTATACAGCCAAACACTTACCACACCTAGTGCTCCCTTCTCCTCACATAACCTGCTCTCCTCCTGCCAAGTCCGTCCTTCCTGGATACTGACTATGTTCTGAGCAGAGCAGCTTTGTTCTAAAGGATAAAGAAAGGTAATTTTTACTAGAGTCATGGGAGCAACTGAGTAGTTCAATCTGCATTAGGTATTTGCAGTTAAGAAAGGACCTAAATGTCTTGGTAGTGGAGGTGCTGATTGGAGCACTAGTTCTGAGACCTTTTCACAGAAAATGTCCACTAAAAAGAAAAAAAAAAATCTATCAACTAAAATTTCACAGGAAATTTTTCATTAATGATAAAAGATTGAATTAATTGGCTACAATCAGACCGTTGCTAATCAGAAAAGCTGTGAAGCCTCTTGGGAACAGCAGCTAGAACGCTTCATGCCACTCCTCTCCTTCATGGACTGAGACACATGGGTGGATCATATCCCTCAGTGTGCAAGGTAATCAAGGTAATGTAGGCTTCCAGCCTCATCAAGAAGATGAGCATCCAAATATGAGCAGCAGTGCTTAGATTCATTTCTGAAGGGTCATCAAAACAGAAAGGAAAGGCAGATGCAAAACAATCAGTAGCATTCTACATCCATCATCTTGCCTTCATACAAAAATCCTCAGCTTCTGCTAAAACGTGGAGGGGTACATTATAATCCAGGAATAGGAAGTAATCTGGTTTTAGATGTCTGTGCTTTCCTATTGTTTGTTGAAACTAATTTCCCTTCTCTAGCTGCCTGGACCTAAATAAAGCACATTCAAAAATACAGACAATGTGTATTGCATATGGTGAAGCTGTATTAGATCATCCCACGTGGCTCTGCCTGTATCCTTGGGGGTCACTTCTGTTCTCAGTCTTGCCACCCTACTGCTCTCATTTCACCTGCAGTGCTGTGCATTACTACACAGAAAGGCAGATACACGCACACAAAGAACAGGAAAGGAGAAGGAAAGCCAGGGGAGTACTCTGGTACATTGAACCGCCTGACAATCCTTCTGGGGGCTTTAAATCTTTTGTTTCAAGTGGGGACTTTCTTGAATGACAATGTTTAAGTCAGTTATCTAATACACAGGTGCAAAAACCTCAGCAAGAACATATAAGGTATAAAAGAAAACTCCTTTGCTCCCACCCCAGACTACAAGTAACAGCTGCTTTTGACCCAGTAATAGAGCTCGTCTCCTCAGAAACACTAAGACATTTTGGGCTAGAAGTGCAGCCCTGAGCCAAGAGGTGACAATCAAAAACAAAGCCTAGGGAGAAATTTTCTCTGTAGACATTGGGACAGTTCCTTGCGTTGCTGGGTAGCACTGCTTTTCAGCAGATTTGGGAGCAATGTCAAAGTGAGAAGGCGTTTTGGGTTGCTGGTTTGTCATTTGAGGTTTGAGAGATGTTAATGCTTTACATTTCCTGGCACTAGCAAATAGTCAGGTTTGGCCTGATCTTTAATAACATGGCATCAATATTTTTGACACCAAGTAAAAAGAATTAAAACCTGTTTTAAATCACATATTCAGTTATTTTTTAAAATGAAAGTAGGCTTTTCCAAGATGAAACCCCTTTCTAATTACTTTGTTTTTAAAATGCCAAAACCTACTTTTTTTGTGAGTGGTATTTATAAGTGACCACTTACATGCAAAGTCTTTAAATATTTTGATACTGCAGACTATACATGTCTTGCCTCATGCAGAAACAAGCCAGAAACTTTTGCAGTGTGAAGCTAATCACAAAGTATGTCACAAGCAGTTTGTCCACCTCCTGATTTTACCAAGAAAGCTGAGCAGTCTCCCTCCACTAAGGCGTACATGGATGTTGAAGAAGAAATAGCTGACACTTCACACATCAGAACACACATGGAGCCCCCAAAGCACTGTCTCCACATGTGAGGAGCATGCAGTAATGACACCTCACTGTACTCCAGGTACCTCAGAGAACAGTTGTACTCATTACCCACAGGCAGCTTGTAAGTTTTTTCTAGACAGAACATCACTTGTTACACTCAGACCATGAGTATTTTGGATTATTGGTTCATATTATCTATATTGACTGTTTGTCCTGTCTGGCTCTGAAGTCCAGGTGCTGCAGTAGATGTGCAAGTGGACAGCCACTGCCAAAGAAAGTTGCCAACAAGCCTCAGAAAGCCACATGCTGGTCCCAGCACCTGGCTTTTACAAGACTTCACCACTGTTGCAGCACTCCCATTTGGCATCTGCATTTACCTCCACCCGCTACGTTTCTGATCTCATCTCAGATTTATTAGCACATTCTAAAGTGTTGAGAATCTTTAAAACCGTTCCTGGACCAGAAAGCCTGGCCTTCCCTGTCGTTTAACTATTGATGATCTGTTGTTAAGAGTTTTAATCTAGATGTCCTTAGACAACCCGTTTTGTTTATCCTTAGTGCAATTCTGATTCTTGTGAGATTCCAAACCAACATGGAAGTCAGACTTAAGAATACTTCACAGCTACCCACCCACACCAAAACACTTGTGACCCAGATGCTGATTGGCTTTTTATTTCATATTTCAGGGCTCCGTTTGCCTAGTGAGAACAGTATTTCTTCGGCTAACAGTGAATAGTGTGAAAAACATGTTAAGTCTACACAGCCCTAGCTGCACTTTCTGGTACACCCTCTCTTTCATTCTCACTTTATATGTTGTCTCATTAACAACCTTGATTCAAATCAATATTGCGTGATCTTCTCTAAAGAAATGGATCAATGGATTCCAGCTTGACTCATGCTAAATTCAAAGTGTGTTAAGCCCAGCCTTGCTTTTTTCCCCCCCTCTTGCCTTGCTCCTCCACTGCAGGTTTTGCAGCTCAGCATTTATTCAGAAGTGCTGCACTGTATGATTCTCATACCTGGGTTACTAAAGCATCATGACACAGAGAGTCTTGCTGCCTAATGATAGATTTAATGCTGGAGCACTTGGCATGAGGATTGTTTTGGATGAGGGATACCACACTGAGACTAGAAAAACTTGCATTCAATTCCTTGCAGAGCAGTCACAGACTTCCTTCCTTTGGTTAAATCACTTCATCTGGCTCATGCTTCAATTCCCCATCTGTGCATAGGTGTATGATATTTCCCCCTACCTCTAGTCATCTACATCTTTGCAGGTTCAGGGAATCACAAGGAAGAGGAATACAGATGCATAACACTACAGGTCACTTTCAATGAAATACTCAGGTATTTCATTGAAAAAAAAAAAAATCTCATAAAAACCAGATAAAACTAAGATGCAAATGATAACTAGGTGTGTCAGATCATCATGCACAAGCATCGTGTTTAAGTTTGAAAAACTGCTAAATATTGCAAAGAGGAAGACAGTCTTTGTCAGGAAGCAAAGATTTTATGGGATTGCATAACTGCAGGTTCCTTAGAAAACCATTTAACTTCAACAGACATAAAAGTTCAGTGCTTCCTGGGTCAGAGAAAAGGCAAAAAGGACATTAATAGTCAGTAAAAAAAATGTTATTTTTACATTTCACAACTTTTCTCTCTCCTAGAGAGGCTGACTCCTCCTGGTTTATATACGTCATTTGTACCACCATCAATTACCACATGCTGATGGATTTCTGGTCCAATGTGGAATTCCCAAACAGTGAGAGCAGCTGATCCAGGTACCGCTGGGATCAGGAAGATCCAACCATCACACCACTGTTACCCATGGGGAGTAGGCAAGTTTGCTGAAGGGACGTGACCACATGCTCATTACACAGCAGGATGAGGGCCTAGGAATCCCTTTCCTAACCAATCTCACATCCAGCCACACAGTTTCTGAATTATTGTTTGGGCTATTTTTTTGCAACTCTACATTAACAAATCTCTCTCGACTTCAGACTCTTCTCCATAAAGTGTAACAAACCTCCCACAGCTTCAGCCTCTTGGCCATAAAGCACGAGCAGCGATTTGCAGCGATCTGGTTTTTCCTCATTGTGTTATTTCTCCCCTTATTGTTCCTGTCACAGCTTTGCCCGCACAGCCCATCAATTAACAGTGGTGGCTAGAAAGGAGGAGTTTTTACACAGAGTTAAAGCAGAGCCACCAAGTGTAGGGGCTGTCATGCTCCTTGTACAAGCAGCATGAAGTGAAAGTGGCAGAAAAGGACATTTGGGGGGGTGGCAGAGCAAGATAATATTCTTCATTTAACACCATTTAAATGTAAATTGAAGCGAAACATTCGGTGACAGGGGAGAGGTTATGACTGATCAGCTACAAAGCTTTGAATAGCTTGCCAAACCAAACTTCTTCCAGGTAATTTGCTTTTTTCTGTTTTGCACTCCCCTCACCACATTAGATCAGTGACCATACAATGATGGCTGCTGTCAGGGAGTCAGCAGATGAAGCTGCCCAGATCAGGAGCAGGAATAAGCAATGCAAAAGGAAACTTTGACATACCAAAGACACTGGCACACCGGGAGGATGCCAAGGGCTTCCTTCCACAGATAATGAACGAACTAATGAGGAGTGAAACTGAAGGCAATGAAAAAGTGTGAAAGATCTGAGATTATTTCTGCTGGGGAGGAAAAGATCTTTGGGGGGGGGGGGGGGGGGGAAGGCTCAAATAACAAACCTCTTTCACAGCTTAAAGAGCATACCCAAGCAGTACTGGCATATTCTTTCTATTCACTTCAGATACAGACCTTAGGCTCAGGCCAAATCTGGAGCTAAACTGACAGAAAAACATTCTGGGGGTTCATGCAGTGGAGAAGCTCTCTTCCACAAGATAACTAATATGTTGATGACAGCATGAAGAGTAAAAACACCAGATTTGAAGCGCAAGGTTTTGAGAAAGTGATGTTGTAAATGTCAGGTTTTGAACAAAATATGGCTTGTTTTTTCTTTTCTGTGTCATCATATATCTGCTAGAAGAAGTATTTTGTTATTAGTTCCCTCTGGGGAAATCCAGAACAAGGCCTTGTTTAAATGAAAACTTTTCATTGTGAAAAATCCTTTAAGAGATCTGCATGTAATGAGTGAGGTCACCTTGGTAGTTTACACAAGTTGCCCTACAGTTGTCCTGTTGCAAAGAATGAGTTCTGGACTATGCCAAAACCCTCTGGGGGCTAGTAATGTTTCTTCATGACAGTCCCAGAGAAGAAAAATAGCTGAATAAAAGATCTAAGTTTAGGAGTTCCATACAGATACAAGGCAATAGGTCTTTATGAATGTAGACATGACTTTCCAAAGTTCAGATTTCTTTATTTTCACCAGACCTCACTGGAGATCAGGCATGATGGAAAAGAAAGATCAAGGACTTCCATATCACCCAGTCTACAAAAGCAAAAATAAAGCAGCCCTATTTCAGTGTCCTGGTGTCATTAGTTAATTGTCAGTGAGACCTGAGATGAGTTTAACCAATGAATTTACTTAACATGCTAACGAGCCAAAGGAAAAAGCCAAACAAGAAGCATTCAAAACCACTTATGTCCCATGTTTTCTGTGTGTTTTCAAAGCCAAGACACAGGTCTAATTTAGGTACCTGGCCCCCTCTCTGTGCAACCTGATTTACTTCATGGCTGATTGGATATTAGAAAGAAATTCTTTACTGAGAGGGTGGTTAGGTACTGGGATAGATTGCCCAGGGAGGTGGTGGTGTCACCATCCCTGGAGGTGTTTAAGGAACAAGTGGATGCAGCGCTTAGGGATATGGTCTAGCAGTTAGATACTAGGAGAAAAGGACTCTATGACCCTGGAGGTCCTTTCCAGCCATGATGATTCTGTGATATGATGATTCAGGTAACATCCCAAATAATAAACACCTGCTGTTTTCCTGAACATAGACATTTCAGCGGCTCCTAAGCTTTTGCAGAAACTTTTATGCATCCTCTGAACACAGCCGTAAGCTCATCTGTGCTGCCAGTCCTTATAAGGATCTAATCTGCATCAGGATGCTGTTCTCAAATGCTGATGTTATGTACAGATTATTCTCCAAGTGCTTTGCTTTTTACACACTCAAATAACAAACACAAGGGACAAAATTCACAAGTCACCACACAGGGGTAAATTAGAAGTCAGTAAAATCCACGGAATAAATAATTATCAGCTCTTGATCACTCTTGCTTAGGCCCTTGTAGTTCCAGTTGCTGCTTCATGTGGCAGCACTAAATTCCAGTCAACTCTGTTGCTGAGCAGCCAATTTACAGAGCCACTAAAGACCTCTTCCTGGACTGAGTCTGGTACATTATCTGTAGCTCAATTTCACACTAAAGGATGGAGAAACATAGGTGTGCAACTTAAAATTCCCAACACATTCAGCAATCATATGCTGTATCCACCACAGACTTTCTACTTGTTGAGACAGTTACCATGGACATTAAACTAGAGGGGTCTATTGTGTCATTTCTAAAGATCCCACACGGTCCCAAGGCACTACATGAACGAAATGAATATACAGTACTCCCTGTGCACACTATTAGATTACCTACAGATTTAAAGATAATTTTTTGAAGAAAACCTAATTCATGCCACTAAATCATTTAAAAGTTATAATCTTGGCCACACATACATTTACAAGTTATTCAGCTCAATAGGACTGTCCCTGGAGAAAACTATGTGATTCACAGTTGCACATTATTTCTGAGCTGGGAAAATTTTCAAACTCTCAGTGATCAGTTGTAATAAAACACAGAATAAGCTAATGTTCTGCAGTCAAAACACGGAAGCTGGCACAGAACAAGGTAAACTCTACCTACCCCTGCAATAATGCTAAAAACACCTTATCAAATTCTGACCCAGATACACAAATGTAGCAAGATAACAAAAGAGCTCATTCTTGGAAAAAGGCCCAGCATTGACTTATATCTTAAAACTCAAATAAATATAAGAAGCCTCCCAGAGCTGACCATGTCAATCTTAAGCACCTCATATGGATTCATTATATTAAGTGAAAAATGAGGAAAAACTGGAAAGGGCTGCCCAGGGGGATTGTGGAGTCTCCTTCTCTGGAGAAGTTTAAAACCCACCTGGATATGTTCCTATGCAACTTGGTCTAGGTGATCCTGCTCTGGACTAGATGATCTTTCGAGGTCCCTTCCAATCCCTGATGTTCTGTGATACTGTGAATGAGCTATTCAGAAAAAGTGTAGGCACTGAACTCTATGGAAGGAATGTTAATAATCATGTTTATAACTTCTGAACTCAAGAGCTAGTATCTTGGAGAAATTAAAGGGAATTGAAAGAAAACAAGGTCACTATTTTCATTTAAATAACAATTGGCTTTGAATAACGTTAAATACAGGCTTACACCTGCCAGGAATTGGCTGAATAACAATCTTATCAATAATCTTTGAAACCATCGCTGATCAAACAGAGTGGAGAGCTACTCAATAGCACTCTGTGCATCAAATTCTCATGGGGAATCATGGGACAGTAGCAGGCAACAACTTCAGCCTAGGGGTGCTTTAGTCCTGCTTTTAGTCTTTGCTAGTCCTGCATTGCAGATGATAGCCTAACAAACCCAGCAGTGTCACTGCTCCCAGACTTTCAAGCTAGAAGCTAGAGAGAGGTTAGAGAAGAACAGTCCCACAGTCAGCTCAGTGCAGCACTATTTGGTGCTCAAAGTTTGTGAATAGAGGTCCCAAAGCTTTCTTCTTCAACTTCGTTTCTGGAGTTCTTAACACCTGGTTTGAGATACTTTAGGTCTGTTTCTCAAAGGGACAGTACTTGTAAGTCCCCACACACATCTCAAGTTTCACACACTGAAAGGGCAAAAGGTCAGGCTGGTTATCCAAAAGCAAAAGTAAGGATGTTGCATTAGAGAAGTGGATAGAGACTTGAAACTGGGAAGGAGGAGCACTAGAAGAGGAAAGTAGAGTGGAGATGGGCTCTGTGGTAAGACAAGTTGGAGCACCTGGGGCTACTGAGGTAGGATGCTGCTGTATGAGGGTGTAAAGCACTATAACAACAGAGAAGAAATATAGAGGCAGCTTGGTGTTGAAGAAAGTCACTAGAAGTACCTCCCTCCCCCCACCATGGGTTTTGAGAACAGTTTTGAGGCTGGAGAGTGTTAGCACCTCCAAGATACATTCCTTTGTACGTTCACGTCTACTTGTCCATTAGGCACATTTACAGGTACCTTCCCATTCAGACATCCACATGCACCATGTGCACATGTGTACAACAACAGTCACCAACACATGCAGGTCCTCAGACTTAATAACACAGATTCCATTGCTCATAGCACTGAGGGACTTGCAGGCATTTGCTGTAACTTTACTGCCTTTAACATCAATTTTCTGTGGCTCCCAACACATGAAGATGTCTTAGCCTCATATAACCTGAATGTTGTGAGCCTATGCTAATAAATCTGAGTAAGTAATGGACAGATACAAACCTGGGTAATAGAGTTAAATATCCCTTCTTAACTCAAACACAGGCCAGATGTTTTCCATCTACCAGCAGGCCTCCACAATTATCCACACTGCCCATGCCATCCCCTGGGTCCCTGCTGGCCCCTTTCTCCTTGGGTGATGATATGATGCACCATTATAGCTAGCTCAGTTATCAGGTTGCATTTATTCAGCAGTGCTTTTGTCAGGCAGATTTGTTGCATGTCTTTATTCAGCTGTTTTAAAGCACCTCCTATTTTGTTTTCTCCCCATAATCACAACTTTTGCTTGGAGTCCAGGCTTTGCCAAGAAGCTCAGTCCAGCCACCTATAAGGAGGCTGCAAAAATATTTGCTGTGGTTTTTTTCCACAGAACAGTAAGTGATCTTTGTGGGCAGCATATGAGCAGTAATTAATACTTGAGATACACCGTGCAGGAGAGCTCTGCTGGAAGACACAGAGACAAGTTGTAGTTGTTACAGAGCCCTTCAGGGCCAGAGGTGGGATTCCTACACGTGCTCCTTTGCACAACCTCTTGCTGTAATGCAAGTAGAGCCATCCAAGCTCCTTAGAAGACCTTCCAAGAAGGTGAAAATTGGTGGAGACCTTCACGTTCCATACAATCAAAAGACATTTTTTACTATATAACCATGTTATAATCAACAGTGTGTTCTTATAATGCTCTTATGATCTACTGTGCCAAAACCCATCACTGCAAGCACCACTGTTCAGCCCTTAGGCAGCTTTGGCAGCCCATGCAACAGCCTCCGAGGCAACACTCACTGGAGTCTTTCCAGCCAGCTCATGACTACAGCCATAAGGCCATCTTTATTTGCTAAAGGAAATCTGTTGATCTACATATTTGGGATCACCAAGATGCACATGAAAACATAATGCTGAGCTAAACAATCATCTGGCAAGCTCTGAAAAACTGGCTTACTTAGTTTTAATTAAAACCCCACTTTTCCTCTCTGTCTGGAACAAATTGAGAGCAGTCCAATCTTGTAATTGTATTTCCACAACATTGTGCCAAGGCAATCAGGGTTGTCAGGACCAAGCTGTCTTCCTTAAGAGTTAAATTTCATTAGCAAGCTTGCTTGTGAGTCAGCTGCATGAACTCAGCTTTATCCCTTGGATCTGCACAACAGAGCCTCAGCATGAGCCTCCTGGTTGCTCTGCATAGACAGCCCTCCCAGCAGGATGGTTAGTATAACGCATGCAAAGACAGGACTAAAATTCAATTAAAAATAGCACTTTTTGTTGGAAACAGAGCAGCTCTCATCAAAAAGAAAAAAGCCCAATTTGCTTCACTGGACCGGAAAGCTGAGTTTTACAGGAAAGCCCTGCCACGAGGACTGCGTGACTTGGACAGTTGACTCTGGAAGATATGGGGTCTAAAAGCTGGTTTACATGGAACATTTGGTACCAAATTCACTTTCTGGCTTCAAAACACTGTCACTGCCTTCCCCCCCTTTTCTCGCCTCAAATTCTTTGCAACGTAAGGAGTAGTCTTAAACTGATCTTTAACCATGAAATCTTGTCTGGCAGTACAGTCAATGCTTTCAGAAGGTCAACGCTGGTTGGATAGAAACCAGATCCTAGAGCCCTGACCCTGCTAAAGAGAGTCCAAGGAAAAGTGAGGAGTGAGCATGCTCTTCTCCAAATAGAAATTCCCTCCAGGGCAGGATTTAGGACAGAATATTTTCCATTACTGCAGCCTGAGTTGGATGTGTCCAGCAAATATTTAGAATACAGGAGTGGCTTTCTGACTTCAGTTGGGCTGAAGTTTGATCAGTGCTGCTATACTGGGGATTTCAGAGATTTCTTTCCTAGCACCAAGTCCAAAGACATGAAAAACATTTTAAAAGGAAAAAATAATTTGAACATCTGGAAGTCAGTCCTCACAAATGCCTGTGTATAATCAGGATTATACTGCCATGACTGTGCCCTGCTCTTAAGTGATGGAAAATTGAATTGCTCTGAATTACAGTTCTCTGCTAAGAACCTGCTACAGACAGCAAATAAAAGAAAGCACTGCTTAAACAGCAGCAGCGCAATATCAGCTGTGTAAACCATTCAAACACTGGAATGTAAAGTATTGATGAAAAATGAAAGCTATGTCAGCCCAAAAAGAGATACATTAAGGTAAAGTGCTTCAGAGTCAAGGGCCTTAAATAAATCTAAAATGCATACTTTGTTTTAAGCTCTAAATCTGCTGCTGCTAATCCTCATATTTAAAGCCAGAAATCTATTTTCCTGGAAACCAGCTGAAGTGGAATGGAATTTGATGTGGCTGGACCAAATTACTGTATTTGATATTTGTTATGTTCATCTCCACCAGCTGACTCCTACTACCTCCAAGCAACCTGCTGTAGTTCATAGTGTTCCTGATCACTGCAGAGGGGTTGAATTTGATGACCTTTGAAAGCCCCTTCCAACCCAAAAATGTCTACGATTCTGTGAATTTCAAATTACTCCAGCACATTATTATACTTCAGTGAGTAGAATACAACCCTGGAACCAACAGCCCAGTGCTCCATCACCTGCTACCTTAGCTACAGAGCTTGTAGGTGGCATCCTAACTTGGTAACCTGCCCCATTTCTGACAGCAGTCAGAATTCACACCTTGCCTTTTCATCAGTTTCTGCACACTTAATCCTGCTCCAGTAATGGGGCTGGCAAGACTTTTGTCAGCCTTTTGTAGTGGAAGGAACTGGAAAAGGGAAGTTCAATGACATTCCCAGGGTCACAGAGAGATGTGATGCTGTAATACAAAAGTTAAGAACTGTAGCCCCATGGCTACTACACACAGGAGCCAGAAAATCTGTGTGTGGTGCTCACTGCAGCAGAGAAGTGATGGAACTTAACGCAATCACTACTCTGAATGCCAGTGTTCTTTCATGTTGGCACCTGCCTGATCCAGCAGCCCCTGAACAAGATGGGTCAGTCTAAGAGGACATAGAACAGGGGAACCTATTCTAAGTATTTGCTTGGTATTTTTGTGCTGTGGATGCAGAAGTGATAATAAATGCAGTGAGAATAGCCAGGTTGAGCTGTTAGAGATTTACAAATTATTTTCCTGTGTGAGCAGCATGAAAAAAACAGTGAGAAAAACAGTAACATGCTGCTGTGAGATTCTGGTACATGAATTCTGGTCTTTTCTGTGCCCAGCTATAAGAATGTTAGCCTTGGGCAGAGCTGCAGAGAGCCCTTTGGAACCCATGGCCAGTGAGGGCAGCAGGAACCTTCCTAGCTGTCAGTACAAAAGAACCTTGTCTGCAATGTGCATCCAGCCCACTCCCAGAATAGAAGGATTTTCTGTATTTATGTAGACAGAAGCCTTTTGGGGAAGAACAGCCCAGTTCTTTTGGAGGATGTGGAGGGGTGGGAGTCACAAACTAGCAAGCACTCCTGCTAGAGCTAATGCCTCCAGCTTTAAATCCACAATCTTCAGTCTCACCAGATCTTTCAATTCCTGTTTCTTGCTTCTTCTAACAGAAAATACTATTGTTTGAGATTCAAATAAGAAAATCCCAAGAGGTTCAGTGGGATGGGACTAATTAGCCAGCATGGACAGCATCTGTTCTACACAGAGCCTAACTCCTAATACACTGCTAATGAATAGACCTGAGCAATAAATGAAACAAGGCAAAGTTTTCTCCTGCCAAGTAACATATCTTCCTGCCAAAATCATTTGAAACAAAGTAATCCAAATCATTCTGTTGACTTTCAATCCCAGGTTTTGATTTTCATTGATTTTAAACTCTTGTATTTTTGAGGGGGAAAGAGAAATTAATTTTCCTTTCTTTGTAACCCCCCCCCAAAGGAAGCAAAGAGGAGATAAATGGGAGAAAAAGTTTTCAGATCTCTCTCTAAATCCTGTCAGATATTTTATTTCTTCCTCACTTCTGGGTGGAGATTACAATAGGAAACAGAAAATGGAAAATGAGGAAGGAACAATAGTTTCTTCCTTTCATCTCCTCTTCTTTGATTTCACCCCCTTTTTTTTTTATGAGAAGGTAAGAGTTAGGATGAAATTATACCAAAATTCACAAATTCAAATACTGAAAAGACAGAACTAGTTTAAGACTTTTTTGCAGTTTGAATTTAGTGAGTTTCTTGCTTGAGAGATTGGAGAGCAAGTCACTTATCAACTTTTGATTTGGCTTGGAGAATTTTTTTTGTTTCTCTAAACCAAAGTGACTGGTTTGAAGCTCCCTGATTCTAGTTTCCTGCTGCTTCTTCAGTCTTTTCATCTGCTACAAGCACAAGTTGCAACCCCCTTTTCCTCTTGTTTGCAAAGCTGAAAACACTCAGCAAACCAAATCATGAGTTGCCACAGCAACCTCCCAATGCCTCAGTCAAGAAATTTAAAACTTCAAGCTCCAACAAACTGATGAAGGAAGGAGTAAATGAAAAAAGAAAAATCAGGGAATCTAAAATGTAAAAACAAATCTGAGGCATCTTCCACAACAGAAGTATCTGTCAGTCTAAACCGTCAAGGCACTGAATTTTCTCAGCACCCTGTCACTTCTACTGGCATGAAGGGTCTTTGGTTTCTCACAATATCTGCCTCCCACTCACATATGCCTGGTGTGAAATTTTCCCAGGCTTCCTTCATACAGGACTGCAACACTCTTTTCACAGAAAAACTGCTCCCTGTCTTTGGCTTTACGATGCCACTTGCTATAAACACAACTGATGAATGAGTGTTATTGCGGTGTGAGAAACCTGGCCATCCCCAGTCAAGATGTGACTTGGAATAAAACAAGTCATTGCCACTGTTGCTTTTGCTGTAGTCAAGAAACTCTTCAAAATATGTTTCCAAGTATGTTTTCCAACATCTCACTTCCAGTTCTTTATTTCACAGGCCTTGGCTATAAATCACAGCCCTCAACCCAAGCATGCTGACGATCTGTTCTGTACTGAACCTTTCTCGCTGCAGATCTGAGTGTCTGTAGCAATACTGTGCTTTATGTAGTTAGAAGAGCCTGAAGTATTCTTTGATGTGATTTGGAGAGACTGAAATAACTCTTCTATGTATGAGCCAGCCAGCTGATATTCCCCATGGTGGAGAAATAAATCCAGCTCAGAATGACATTCCACTTTATTAGAGTTTTTTTAAAAAAGTGGAGGGAAAGGCTCTCTGAAATTTTTCAGCTATATATTGAAATATAAGGAAAGCAGAAGTAATTTGGTGCTTAGTTGCTCTCACCAGTCTTAGTTTATCGCTGTTTAGAGGCAAGGTCTCAAAACAAGTGGGCTGACCACTCATTGCAGATGCTGGGAAGCATCTTGTGCTGCACTCAGGAGGTTTTTGCCAGCATTTTTGAAAGCCATGAGATTTTGAAACATTTTATTCCCTTCTACCTAGCAGGGACTTCCCTAACATCACATTCTTGTCCCAGATACTTTGCTTGAGCCTGTTTATCACCCTGGGGAAAGAGACGAGGAGCCAGATGTTCTTCTCTCCAGCTTCCCTGTTATGCTTTGACTCATGTCAGGCCAAGCACACTAGCTTTCTAGCCCCTTCCCCAAGGAGTTTCTTTCAGGCAGATTGGACGGAGCCATTTCTTTTTGGGAGGTCTTTTTAATCAAACTTCATTGTAGTACTTGAAACAGAACGCGGAGAATTCACAGTTTCTTTTCAAAAGCTTAAGATTTGTGCTTCAAGAACCAGTAATACTTCTGAAGAGCCAAGTGTTTTGCCAATTACATCACAAAAGAGATCCAGCCATTAAAGGAAAACAAAGATAAAAAAATCTGTCTATCCCTACAAAACAAGCAAATTAAACAACAGACTCACTCACCACAGGTACAACAGAAAGCAAATCAATCAAAAAATTCAACAACAAAGAAACCAACCACAGCCCACATCCCACGATAGCCATACAAAGACCACCACAGAAAACACACGAGACATGCATAAGTCAGTTCCTCACCTGGCCTAATTCTTCCCATCCGGCTGTCACTGGAAGCACCACTTGCCAGAGAAACAGCCAAAAGTCCTTCCCACAAAATGAAATGCCTGCAAAACACACCCACCCACAGACAAACTGATTTTATACTGAGAGTGGTACCAGGTGTGGTCACTTAGGGCCAAAATGCAGCCACTCAGGGCTGTTACAGATCCTCAAGAACTTCTTACCAGCCTGGCCTTCCCTCTTAAATAGCCCTCTTACAACAGATGGGTTTGTCCTTCTGTTACAGAAGGTCTGGTACAGCATGTTTCCCCACTGTTTAATGCCTGCTGCATTGCAGCCAGCAGCAGAGCTAAAGAATCTTCTTGGTGGCAAACACAGAGGCCAGCCTAGTCTTGCCCTTGAGTTCAATAGTTGGTGCCTGGTCAGCCTTTGTCCTTTCACCTGGTTGTCAGATTCATCCATATGTCAGCTTTAATTCTCAGCTCTTCACCGGGATCATGGGGAACTGGGGAAGCTGATCTTAAGGTAACAGTCTGGGGAACTGATCTGGGTGGTGTTGATTCTCTGTCCTGCATGGAAAGTGCCACTGAGCAAAGGATGTGCTCTCCTGTGTGGTATATCTGCACCTTCTTTAACTCAGGACTGCCTGACTTACATCGTGATGCATCAAGATGTCCAGAGACATATCCTCTCCCACATGTTCTCCATTTCTGCTTATGTCTCATTTTGGTTGCTCCTGTGGGAGTCGAGGTTCTGTGGTGCAAACACAGAAACTCTGAAAAAGTTTCTTTTGCACCAGTGATCTTTGCACCAAGGAAGCACACTGCCTTCCTCATCTTCAGTCCATACACAACTATCATAGCTTCAGTGGCAGCCACTGTGGAGTAGAAATCACTCTTCAGTTCTCTGCTTACACAGTTGCTTGGTAGCCCCAGGTGCCAAGGCAATGCACGAACTAACAGCTAAGTCACACTGGGGCACTTTCACACCCAGTTTAGATTCCCTGAAATTTAGTTTCCAAAAGAAACCTCTGTTTTCTCCCCTCATTCTTTTACCAGCCCATTTCAGAGGCTCACAGACTTGTGCCAGCTTTTCCTTTGCAAGGTGTCTCCATTATGAGCCTCTGGAGTGAACCTATATAGCAGTGCTGGTCCCACTCAGTCTCCAAGTCCAAAAAGGGACAGGGGCCTTCTCTGATTGTTTTTTTTCAACAGTAAAAGTGGGAAAAAGAAACCACCCTTCTCTTGGTGAGTACAATGGGAAAATTGAGTACGTATTGCTTCACTCCCTTTCCTGACCCCATGCATTCCTGGTCTGAGCCAGGGGACTGAGAGCACTAGAACATAACTTAAAGCCCTTGTCTTATTTCACTGCTTCTGTCTTTAAGATATTTTTGGAGGCAGATGTTGCAAGTGGCAGTCTCAAATATGTTGACTGCATATAGTGTGGAGAAGTGGGAAAAGGCATGATTAGACTTTCAGAAAGGAATCAGAAGTCCTCTGGAGGGCTGGTATACTACAGCTGTAAATATTTGAGCCCTCCAATCAAGATGGAAATGGCAGTGTGTAACACAGTCACCACCACCTGGAATAGCCAAGGCAGACAGTGAACTGCATGAGAAATGCATAGTGTACAGGCAGAAAGCCAGGTCAGCTCATGAGGAGCAAGCAAAGGTACAGAGAAGAAATCGGAACAGTTACACCAGATGCCAATATTCAGACTCTGTACTGTCACTTCCACCTACCCATGTATTCTGGAGAGGCACATGATGATACCAAACAAGAGCTTGGTCTGTGCTCTCACTGAACATTTCAACCAGCCCTACACATGTGCTATAGGCATGTAGCACTGCAGCACTGCTTAGTATTGGCAAAGAGAGGGAACATCATATCTTTTCCAGCTGTAACTCTTACAAATCCATGGGAAACTTTCATCTAGAACATTTCCCTTACTTTGCTATATTTTTCCTTGCTAGCTGGCTTGTATTTCTGTGTGCAAATAGTTCTAATGCAGTTGCAATAGCTACTTTCCTGTTTAGTATCAAGCCACATATTTTCAACTGTCTAATATTTGTGATTATTATAAACAGAGGTGGTGCATATATTTATATGTGATAAATGCCAAATTGGCACATGAGCTCTTGGCTCAGCCAGGGCTCGGAGACTTCCCCGCACAGCATCCCTCCAGGCTGCAGGGATTGCTTCCATTTCAAATATCAACTTTTCCTTGAAAGCTTCCATGGCACCTGTGCTCCATCAATAAGGAAACCTCAAGACCTCGCCAAAGCACTTGTGGATGCTGCAGAGCAGGGAGCAAGCTCTGGCTTCCCTCCACCTGCACTGCAAACATGTCTGTGCTGCAAGAGCAGAGCCACATGTGCAGCCCATTTGCAAACCCTCCCATGGGATCTGATCCACTACACTGCAGCTCTTAATCTCCCATCACCTCCCATCTACAAGGTGCTGTCATTGCCAGGGTCAGAACAGCTCCGTCTGTGCTCAGATGCTGCCTGAGCACCCAAAACAGACAAGGAACTAACCATAGCTCTTTGTGTCTCTGTCTTTCTATGCCCAAGCGCTTCCCAAAACAAACAGCGGCCTGACAAGCCTTCTCCCCAGGGCTTGCAGATCTTGGATGCTTTCTGATCAGCTTCCTCATTCTGCATTCCACCTCACACATCATCTTGTATCAGCAGACTCTCAGAATCCAGCACTCAAGCACTAAGTGACACAGGAGTTGATTGCAAACAGACCTTTTTTGCTATGTGTACATGTAAGTGTACATTTAGGTCCAATCTTAACAGTATTTTCTTGTTTCATTTTATTTTTCCTACCCATTTCATGTTCCATTTTTATCTGTACTGCAGCTTATTTGCAGCCTGCCCTCCTAAGCCACATGGATGAGTTATCACTGCTTTTTCTAAGAAAATAATATTATAGGACCGTCACTCCAACATATACAAGTACTACTGGCAAGGAATATGTAAGTAGTTTAGTTTTATGTGGCTGTAACTGAAAGCAGAACTTGGCCTTGCTCTGCCTGACTGTAATGAAAAGAGATAGTCACAATGGACTTTTATATGAACCTGGCTCCTAGAAATTATGGAAATAAGACAGCGATGCCTTCACTTCTTAATTCTTATTATTTCAAAAGTCAGGCGTGCAAGTCTTTTCTTAAAGGGATGTACCGAACTGAAGTGCCTAAAAAGAAAGTAGTAGTTCTTTTATTGGGAGAACAGAGGCAACATAAAGTCCTCTGGGAATTTATATCATGATCATCTGCACATGGATTGAATACTATAGCCTATTACTGCTCTTCTAGACAGAACCAGCAAATATTTCTCTTACAGCATCCTTGGGAGAAGACTTCTTTTTCACACTTGCAGAGTTTGTGAAGCAAGGTCCTATTACTAATATGAGTTGTACTTCAACATAAAGGGGCACTATGGTGGCTGACCTGTGCCTTGCTCACCTGTACACAGAAATGTCACCAGTCAGGTACTGAGCCTTAGCAAAAGACAAATAGTAGACCACAGCCAACAGGAATCAGAAGCAAGAAAGCAGTTATATTTTTCCTCTTTCTTATGGTTCTCCCATAGAGCCTTGGAACTTTCCTCACAGCTCTGATGAGTACACAAGCCTTGTCCATGCCCTGTTCATGTTTTACAGATGGTAGCACTGATTTACCCTTTTGTGTCTGTCAATCTCCAATCAACAGTATTTCAGATCCAAGCACTTCCAATCAGTTCCTGCCACACAGCCTGTCCATTGACAGCTCTGAAAGGGAAGAAAATGTTGTATGTGGTTACGTTTAAATTAATTTTGGGCTGATGACAAGTATCATAATGACAAGTCAAAGTTCAACACAAATTCCGCATATCATCATGAGAGAACCTGAAAAACTTCCAGTTGCTCATAAACTCAGGCAGTTCATCAACACCATGTGAATTTTTATTCCCATATATCCTCTCCCAGGTGTAAGTTTCGCATGCAAAGCAAACGTATTTGGGTAGTTTTTTTCTGAAGACATTAACACTTGAAGCCAGTTGGGCTGCACAGTTGTCATGCTGCATATGTCAGTTAGTTCCCTCCTCCTGTCACTACAAATTTTTTGGTCACTTTTGATAAAGTGGGAGAGACATCAAAGACAAGAAGTTTTTATCAAGCAGCAAAAACCAGGGCCTGGGTAGATGATAGAGACCCCAGTTAGTGTCCTGAGGGAGGAGAGGACTGCAGGGTGAGAGCAGTGATTATCTGTCCTGTTTGAGTGTCAGCTGGCAAGGAAAAAGTTTATCCCAGAGAGCCAGTCAGCACCCCATGGTTCCAAACGAGCTGTGGCATGTGCTGCTCTTGGCTCCCAAGAAGTTAGGGAACTCCTGGAGAAGAGATGACGGTCAACGAGGTGTTTTAGCCAATGCGTGGAAACATGAGATCATGGGAAACATCTATATTTGCTGTCATTACAAGGATGAATGCAGAAATCCCATAGAAAAACAGACCCCATCAATTTGTGTGATCAGGAAATAATTTAATATTAGCCTGCTCGTTGTTCACTGCAGAAAAGGAGGGTTATGCCAAATGCCTAAGAGGCAGAAAATGCTGAGCTGCAGGATGTCTCCGGAGGGTGGTGTAGAGCCTGTCCTCTCTACAGACAGGTTACCCAGTGTGGCACTGTCATGAGACTCAGAGTCCACAGCAGATAAAAGGCAGCTGAAACTAGTTTAGCTTCAAAGCTAACTTCACTAACTTACTCAAATAACTAACTTCACTGTGATGCTGGAAAATACAGATGAGAGCATCTAGAATGGTAGTTTAGCAAGAAGAGCCCATCTGCTGGGCCACCAGTCACAATATCTTTGCAGTATCTCTTGTCTTTTTGCCAAAAAATGATCTAACACCAGCAATGACACTTTTTTATCTGATGTGCTTAGCTTGCATTTTCCCTGTACAAACAGGAGCGACTGCAATGAAATGAGTGGAGAATCAGGAGGGAGGATGAGGCTACCAATATTGCAACAGAATTGCTTTCATCAAATACAAACAAACATTCCCCTAAAGCTATCATGTTCAGGATCCCATGTTGCCCCATCTCAGGGTCCTTCTGACTGATTATTAGTTGAAATCACAGGTCTTTCCTTCCCTGCCCGAGTTTCTACTGGGGAAAGACACACCATTAATGAAGACAACTGCCTGATTGGCCTTGCATGTGACCTTTCTCCAAAAATAATCATTTTTCAACAGTTCCATGTAAAATCCATCAAAGTCCTGCTGCCCAGCTAACTCCTGTGAGGAATCCTTTGGTGTCCCAGCTGGATGGCTAAAGCAGTGGCCTATTCCCTGACATTAGCATCCATTTTATTATTAAACTTGCAAAAGCAAGCAATTCTTCAGACTGGCAGGCCAGGCAACAAACTCAGGCTTTAAGAAACCACACACTATGCACATGCTTTGTTTGTATTAAGATCACTGAACTTGGGTAGCTGTTGACTCCTGGATTAATGACCAATACCTTCTCCCCTCAGGTGTTCCACTTAGCTTTTCCCTGGAGAAACCAGGCAGCCATCAGGCATGCTGAGATCTGAATTCCAAACTACTTTGGACATTGACCTTTCCAACATTGCGTACATTTTTAAGACAGTTACTGAAAGTTCAACTAATGATTAATTTTTTTTTTAATTAGACAGCCCTTAGGAAGAAAAAGGGATAGACTCTGACAGCTCTTTAGTCCCAGAGCTGCTTATCAGCATATGCAGTAAACAGGGGAAAAAATAAATATTACATTGTCCCTCAAGATAAGCAACATCAGAGTGAAGGATTGCTTCCCAACAGCAAACTTCAGGGCAATGTCATGAAAATGGAACACAGATTCCTGGAATGCAGAGTCCATCACGGGTGCTCCCTGGAGCAAGGGTTTGTCTCGAACTCCTGCACAGCTCACTACAGCTTCCAAGAAGATCTGCTTCAGTCAAGGCTTCATCCTGGAGGCGTCTGCATCAGCACCTGCAGCGGTGATTTTTAAGAAAGAAGTGGAACCCTATTTAGTTTCTCACTCAATGAAATGTAGATTTTTGCACCAAAACAAGCTCTGTTCAGCTCTTCTACCTGTAGAAAGACAAAGTATTTCTGCTTGCTTTGGGAAGCAGGCTCCCCATGTTCCATCCAGTCCCTGACCCTGCCAGGGCTTGCTCCAGCACCAGCTGCTTTGCAGCAGAAACTCAACAAGGCCCAGACCCACCCCACCAAACCAGGCCAAGTGGAAGAGAGGAGCTGCCAAACCTGTCCCACCAGGGGACCCTCTGGGCAGAGGTCTTGCAGCTGACAGCAGGAGGTGGGTGATGGACCACCTCTGGGAGACAAACAATGCTCCCTCATCACTGTGGGAAGCTACTCTGGTTTCTGCCTCCTTTTAGCATTCATGGTGGTGACTTGGCACGTTCATGCTCTCTGCATAAATCCCGATAAAATCCTAACCTCATAAACATCCTGTTAACTGAGGGCTTCTGAGTCTAGCTGCCATAGTGCATAAAAAAGTGCTTTCCCTAATCACTATTACAGTTACTCCTGCTGCTAAGTTTCCCTGAATCTCTGGTGCTCTTGTTTTAAAGACAATGTGAACATTAATTCCTCCCTCTCTTATCTGTCCTGCCCACTCTCTTCATGTATTATCACATCTCCTCTCATTAATGTCCTCTTGAATGTAAACTCCTCCAAATTTTTTCAGCGTCTGCTTAAGGAAGTTTGCTTGACCACATCAGTAATGCCACCAGTCACCAATAATAGTCCCTAATAATAGGGACCAGCAGCCCAAAGATCAAGGTGGCTCTGCATCCCCTTATTAAAAAATTAGATCAAACACCACTTCTTTTAATATGGTTGCCAACATAATTTAAAGGAAAGTCTTATGCCAGTGTCTTCTGTCACTAATTGTAGCATAATTTTACTATTACGTTCTGTACAAAGGAGCATATGTTTTATTAATTGTCAAAAGCATAAGTAGCTTTTTTGGCTTCTGTTTAAAGAGCTCTTGGCAAACTGCATAAGGGCTGAAAGAACAAAATTTTTATCCATGCTTTTAATCTCTTCCCTAAACAAATCTTCTGACTGGAATTTGTGACATTTTAAAGGCACTCGGGTTTATGGTTCACTGTGTGATGCTCACAGTTAACAGCACCCAGCAGATTTTCGTGGCATTAACATTGTCTGTTTTCAATAAGTGTGCTGTCATGGCTTGAAACAGCAGCTTTCCAATATGTTTTGCTTCATCCCAAGGGAGATCACATCACATTTTTGGTGGAACTGCAATAACCAAAGCATAACTTGCTTGTCCTCTATAGTCTTTAATGTTAAATCGAAGTGCCCTGGCATTGTTTAAATACCTAGTAATTCTGCTAATTTTCAGTCAGTCTGATAAGCTGCTTTACAAGGAGACTTCATCCTTCTAATAGAAAAATATAGACGGCTGCAGCACAACTTCACATTGCAGAACTACCCTGTCTGTTCCACTGTAACACATCTGTGAAGTTGTTAGAGATGTTAGAGATCTCCCTCTAGAGATGGAGAGGAAAAATTAGCTTTTTATTACTGATCTTCACTCTTTCTTATGAAAACAAGGGTCTAGCCTTCTTCCTTCACCTCTTCCAGTTCTTTCCCAGCATAAACGTAATTTCTACTTGAGAGTTGATACGTAGGGCAAAACAGAAGAGCCCAAATGTATGTGTGAGATTCAATTGCAATGCGTTAGTGTAGTCTGATGATATAAAGGAAATTGTGAGGAATTATAGGATGTGAGTTCTGCAATGAAGACACACAAATACCTTAGCTATCCTCGTAAAAGTATCCTTCTTTCTAAATGGTCCTTCTGAATTCCTGCTAGGAGTATTTGTATTCACATAAGTCACCCCAGGATTTAAGTTATTAATTGAAAAGCTTCTAGGCAAAGCCATCATCTTGAAATTCTCATGCTTGTATCAGTCAATGTTGAGACCTGGTTGTGTTAATCCACATTCTGTGACCCAAGGAAGTTTATTTTATTGTTTCTTTAAAATAAAAAGCCACAATTAAAAATAATAAAACATGAAAACACAAGCAAAGAGGAAATTAATAATCTCAGAACAATGGGATGGGTCACAGTGGACACACCAGGCCAAATAAGAATTGCAGTCTCAGCTCCAGCCCTTCAAGGGCATCTGCATGTGCTTAATTCTATTTCCCTCACCCTGATCATGCACTGACTATGTCATTAGAACCTCAAGATCCGTAAGAGCGAGCTCTAATGAAACCATCTTGCACAGATATGTCTACAACTTGAGAAGCATAAGAGTACCTCAGAAGTACTCTTATGCTATGTACTCCTATGATCCTATGATCCTATGAAGTCATGCTGGTATTGTGCCCAGGAGAATTCAGTTTCTCCATCGGCTCAGTGATGGCTTAAGCAGTGACCTTCCAGAACGGGGCTGGTGGAGGAGAGAGAGTCATGGTATCTCTGTGAGATCAGAAGGAACTAACATCCTAGCAGAGAGAGCATCAGGAGACAGCACAAAATGATGAGTACAAAACTTCACATACCATGGTGTCTCTGGGTATTTGACTTTAAGACCTGGTTTGTACTTGGATAGGAGACCGTCGGGGAGCACGGGGTGCTGTAGGCTAGCCTTGTTCTGGCAGCAGGGGCTGGACTTATATGATCTTTTGAGGTCCCTTCCAACTGGTAACATTCTGTGATTCTGTGACCTGCTTCACATCCGAGCGGGTTGCTCTTGGGTTTTGCCAACAGTCATGTTACATCCCACCCCAGGAGCCTGTGCATCTTGGTACGGTTTCAAGAAGGCATTAGGCCAAGTTGTGATCAGCTCGTTCAGGCTGAACTGCACGTTGATCCCAAAAAGCCCCACAGAAGCGTGGAGGAATGCCTGTGGCTGAGAGTATAACAAACCAGGGTTAAGTTTTCCCAAACTATTAAGCTGTGGCCTCTTAAGCAGAGTCGGAGAAGTTCAGTTGTGGAAGCCTTCAGCTAACTGCAAAATGTGTTTTCTGAAGCTACAGCCTGAGAATTGGAAACATCAGTTGTGAAGCAGACAAAAACGTAAGTACAGGAGAGATACATTGACCGATGCAGGTGAACAGAGGCAGGGGAGCAGAAAGAACTGTAAATCTTTGTTCAGATTCTGTGACTCGGCTGGCCTCAGGGAAGCTCCAAAAAGCTCAGGAAACTCTGTCCTACAGAGATCTGCTTTGGGCCATCCAGTCACTAAAAGGAAGTAGAAGAAGTTTTTTATGAGCATTTGTATGAAATATTAAAACAATGAGATATGATGGCAGTAAGATATTTTAGTGACCCAAAACTGTAGAGAAAAAACAATAGGGTATCAAGGCTGGTTTTCAATTCTGCATATTCTGCATCAGTGGCTTTCTGAGGACTTTAAAAAGTAGGTACTGCAGGAAGGAGTAACTCTAACTCATAGCTCAGGGGAAGTACAAAGAAATAAGACAATTGGGTACAGAAGCGGCTTCTACAGCACAGAAGGCATTTCAACTGGGAAAGTACATAAACAAGAGCTGGGAAAAGTTCTATAAATATGTTTTAATTAGAGGAAGAAAAAGGAAAGTCTTGATCCATTGCTAAACAGGAAAAGAGAGCAAATAACAAATGATGCAAGGAAGCCTGGTACATCTCTTGATCGAGCTTATTTTTATAAAAGCTGTTTGTGACCAGCTGATTAACTACATTATTTTTAAAATGAGGTAGAGCTGCAGGCCAAAACAGGAAATGACCATCTTAAAGAATACTTAGATGAGCCAAGTCATCAGGGCTTCATGAACTTCACCTGAGCTTATTCAAGGAATAAGATGAAGTAATCTGTGGTGCAGTAACAATTACTGTAAAGCAATTATTGTAAAAGAGTTACATAGAACAGGATGAGCCCTAGAGCACAGGAGGAGAGTGAGTATAGTGCTGATCTTTAAGAAGGAATAATGAGACCCCAGGAAGCTATAAACCACTCACCCTGACTTCCAAAAAGTCTGGAATGATTTATTAAACAATCAGTTTTTAATACCTAGAAGATGCTATGGTGATAAAAAGCAGTGCACTTGAGTTTGTCAAAAAGAGAACACATCAAATCGGTCTAATTTCCCTTTTTAACAGAATAGCTGGCTCTGTGATGAAAGAAGAACAAGTACATGTGATTTATCTTAGCCTCCTTGACATGATCTCATTAGGTATGAGCTAAAATGTAATCACAACAGGACAGGCGCACAACTGGGTGAACTTCATCCCAACAACACAGTTATCAATTGTTCCTATCAAACAGGAAGTTGTTCAAGTGGGACTCTTCTAGGACCTTTCTGGGCCTGTTTCCCTCATTTTCACTAATGATGCAGATGATGACATCTGTGGTTACCATTAAACTTGGAGACGCTACAGGAGAATCAAAGTCAGAGGATCAAAGTGCAGAAATGATCTGGAAAGGTGGTCCACAGCCAACCTGATGAAGTAAACACTAGGATAAGTACTACTTTCAGGAAGGAGAAATCAAATACCCAAGTATAAAACTGGAAGAAATTTGACACCAGGGAATGGCAGAGGAAAGTCTGAGGGATATAGCAAACGGCAGGCTGGATTTGTGCTGACAGTGGAATGCCCCACAAAAGATATAAGCACCTGAGCTGTGTATATGGAAGCATCACATGTAGAACAAAGAAGGCCATTTTTTGCTCTGCACTTTGGCATGCAAGTCTCAGCTAAAAGGTTTTATCAAGTTTTGGGTACTATACTTTAATAAAGATATGGATATACTGGAGAAAATCTAGAGGAGATCAACACATATGATCAAAGATTTGGAAAATATATCCAGTGAGGTGGAAAGAATTGCATTTGTTTAGTCTAGAGAAGACTGTTTAGTTTAGAGAAGATGAAGGAAAGGCAAGACTCTGGTTCCCAAATGCACACAAAACTCTAATAAAGATGACATTGAGCAATTGTTCTGGTTGAAAGTAAGGACAAGGAAAGATCAGCTAAACATGCAGCAAAAGGCTGCTTAGGCTGGAGCCTGAGGAAAGCTTTCCATCCATCAGTGCTGTAGGGCAGAAGACTGTCCTGTCTTCTTCACTGGAGAGGATTAGGTGCAAATTAGGAAAATGCCTGCTAGGTAGGTAGAAAATATACCAGTCTGGGCTCCAAAAGACATCTTTCTTTGGGGGTCATCTCCTGCCTGAAGTTCAGGCAACTCTGAAGACTAGTAGCTAAGGATGCAGGTGTGCAGCAGCAATTACTATAATTCAATAACACTGTTAGTGCTTTAACGACCATGATTTTATATACAGTAATGATCAGCCTCAACAGCCCTGCTCACCACTGCCAGATATCCCTGGCTATCAGATTTCTCCTGCTACTGAAGAGGGAACATAGGAGGAATTAAACAAATTAATGCCTGCTGATTTAGTTAAATTAACACAAGGAGGTCTTGGCAGTGTTGGCTACTGTATAATGTTGAATGTATGGCCCTTTTTGTAGCACCAAGCACACAGCTCATCAGTGTGCCAAGTCCATAGGTAAGGCCCAGGTACAGTTCTGCCTCAGTTTTTCCCAAATGCAGTGAGGGGGATTGGGCTGCATCCTGGCGGGGATTCACAGCATGCTCTGACAGACCACCAGTCTCCACCAGCAAGACCATGGAGGAAATCAGATTAAGCACTGGCAGATCAGCACTGGAAGTCAAGCTATTCTTATCTACAAGGGCTTTCTGGGGAGGGGCAGGGACAGAAACAAAGTCTGCATGAAGGAACAGTGAACTCATGGTCACATCTGAGTCCAGGGCAGATCCTTGTCTTGTTGCAGCCTCTCACATTGCCATCACTTCTTTGATCCTCTGAGAGGAACTGCAGCCCCCTGAGATCTTCACCCTTTCAGTAGCTGCCTTGATCAGTGCCCACCACTTGGAAAGGGCTCAGTTTCACCAACTGCCCTCTATGCTTTACAAGATGGTTTGTTTCTTGCACGATTGCACGCAGGAGGGTCCAGAAATGAATGCCACCTTCCGGACACGGTAAAAAGAGGTGGTGGGGGGGAAAGCCTTGCCAGAATCTGTCATGCATAAACATAGCAAGGCATAATTTATTTCCAGCACTTGTTTTTTCCCCATGTCACAAAAACAACGTTCAGAAAACAGGATAAATTAAAACAACTAATTGAAACTGTCTTTCCCCTCTCTTTTGTAACACGTTTCTATGTATCTCTTTCAAATTATAACCTAATGTTGGTTTTCTTTTATTTTAAAATTTATTTTAAAATTTCAGAACTGGAATTCTCAACTGTTTTATTTCAGAGGCACCTTTTGTTTTCTTAACTGCTCGGGTCTAGCACATCTGGTGAACAAGCAATATTTTGTGGGGGCCCAGCTATTTCCTGTGGGGCTATGATGTGCTTTGTCCTATCACTGCACCGCTCTGCAAGTGACACAGAGTTAAGGTACTCAGGCTGCTTTCCTGTCTTGAATGCTGTAAATCAGTGCCAAAAGTGAAGAGCGTCAGGAAACTAGTGAAGAGAAGAAGTGGCAGTAGTCATTAGAACAGATGCCTCCAGGTGATGGCCAAAGATAGTGTTTAGGGAAATTATGGAAATCTCTGCAAGGGAATCAGATGGGACAGTATTATCAGCATGTAATTGAATTTTATAGTTAAACTAGAACTGTTCTAATACAGACATGATTTTCGAGTGCACAGTTATAGCACAGTTCCATTTTACACTGAAAACAGGAATTCAGCTTCTTTGTTTTGTTTGGAAAATATGGTCTGCTCCTCAAATTGGCAGCACTTATCCCTCTGGGTATGAGACGAATGGTCTGGTAATTTCTTATATTGTGATTTGCAATTAATTAGAAACTCTGTCTTTTAAGAAATCATTCCAATTGTTCCTTTGTTCGAAACATCTCAGCAGTGAAATAACGCAGACCACAAATACCTTCCATCTAGTCAAAATTCATTGAGACTTTGCTCACAGACAATAGCTGAATAAATTAGTTTGCAATTAAAAATTTCTGTGACTAATTGCAGACAGCAATACTGTAACTTGAATGAAAGATCATCCAATCATCTGGTTTCCCTAAAGTAAATTTTCACATGCTAATCCCATTGGCTGTAAGGATTTACGTTCATTAATTCCATTGACTTGGAATGGCTGAATGTATCAAGACGACATTACTTGGCCAGTTCTTTCAAGATTTTGTATTTTGATTTGGTGAATACAAGGCTTCCTTTGGCTCTGCTGATCCACTGATAATCAAGAGGCATTGCTGAAGAACGTGAGGCAACAGAGCTCTTCACAATACCTGAATAATGGGACCTTATACTCCCTTCACTCAAACATCACCCTTGGTTCCACCACTAACACCAAACACTAAGCCACTGGCTTCAAACTGTGTCCTAGAAATCTCTGAGAGGCTTAAAGAACAGGGGCAATGGTTTAAAACTACATCAGAATAAATTTAGATTGGATTTTAAAAATATATTTTTATATAAAATTCAGTGGTGAAACACTGAAACATGTTGCCCAGAGAGGTGGTAGAAGCTCCATCTCTGGAGGCATTCAAGGTCAGGCTTGATGGGTCTCTAGGTAACCTGATCTAGTTAAAGATGTCCCTGCTTACTGCCAGGAGGTTGGACTAGATGACCTTTAAATGCCCCTTCCAGACCAACACATTCTATGATTCTATGATTGTGTAATTTCAAAGGGGTCCACAAAAGGTAACTAAGATTAATCTACTGCCAGAGGCTCAAATTAGCTCCACAAGAGTATATTCTGCCTTTAGAAATTTTGTAGTAGTCCAAAAACCAAAAAGCAAAACTAACCACATTCATAGCAGATTTGATTTGTGTGTCTTTGTTATCTGTTTGATGCAGCTCTGGTGATCTGCTTTACCTGTAAAATCTTGGCACAGAGACAGTCAAGAAAGTCAGGAATAAAATATATATATATATATATATATATACAGTTTTTAAAACAGAGAT
>VXBP01001399.1:0-23857 GCA_013400115.1 Rhinopomastus cyanomelas | reverse complement strand
TGGGACCAGTCCTGTTCAATCTATTCATTGATGACTTGGATGAGGGATTAGGATGCACTGTCAGCAAGTTTGCTGACGACACAAAGCTGGGTGGTGTCGCCGAAACCCCTGCAGACTGTGCTGCCATTCAGCAAGATCTGGACAGGCTGGAGAGCTGGGCAGAGAAAAATCTAATGAGCTATAACAAGAGTAAGTGCAGAGTCTTACATCTGGGCAGGAACAACCCTAGGTACCAGAATACGCTGGGGACTGACCTATTGGAGTGTAGTGTAGGGGAAAGGGACTTGGGGGTCCTGGTGGACAGCAGGATGACTATGAGCCAGCAATGTGCTCTTGTGGCCAAGAGGGCCAACAGCATCGTGGGGTGGATTAGAAGAGGGGTGGTTAGCAGATTGAGAGAGGTTCTTCTCCCCCTCTACTCTGCCCTGGTGAGACCACACCTAGAGTATTGTGTCCAGTTGTGGGCTCCTGAGTACAAGAGGGATGTGGAGCTGCTGGAGAGAGTTCAGCGTAGAGCAACGAAGATGATAAAAGAGGTGGAACACCTCCCTCACGAGTCTCTTTAGCTTGGAGAAGAGAGACTTACGGCGACCTCATTAATGTGTACAAATATGTGATGGATGGGTGTCAGGAGGATGGAAAAAATAGGAGTGGCCTTGTTGAGAGACACTCTGAGCAGAGGAGGAGTCTGCTTTCTCCAGGTAGTCGTGTATTGGCTGTACCCACGGGAAATTTTGTAAGGAGCGCGATTCCCTTTGGTTACCTGAGAAACAAGCTCTTAATCTGTTAGTAAATGTTGGAATCATTGTTCAAATATTATGCTATTATTATATCAAGAACATGGCCGATCAGATGCTTTAACATATGGTATTGCACGAAATTAGTTTACTGATGTAGAATCAAGTATGGATTTTAGCATGTGGGTAATAATACCCTAAATGTGTGCTTAGTATTTACCAGTCAAGTCCTAAAAGCCCCTGTGACTGAATGAACGGCATTCTTGTGGAAAAAGCAGACGGGCGTACGCTCTGCTGGGTTAAACACTGGCTAAATGTGTGCTTAGTATTTACCAGTCAAGTCCTAAAAGCCCCTGTGACTGAATGAACGGCATTCTTGTGGAAAAAGCAGATGGGCGTACGCTCTGCTGGGTTAAACACTGGCTGGACAGTCAGACCCCGAGAGCGGTGGTGAATGGAGTTCAATCTACTTGGTGACCGGTTACAAGTGCTGTTCTTCAGGGCTCAGTATTGGGGCTGCTCCCTTTTAAATGTCTTTATCGATGATTTAGATGAGGGGACTGAGTGTACCCTCAGTCTGTTTTCAGATGACTCCAAGATGGGTGAGTGTGTCAATATGCTTGAGGGTAGAGAGGCCCTACAGAGAGATCTAGACAGGTTGGATTGTTCTGAGGCCAGCTGTATGAGCTTCAGCAGGCCAAGTCCTGGATCCTGCACTTGGGTCACAACAACCCCATGCAATGTTTCAGGCTTTGAGGAGAGTGGCTGGGAAGAGACCCGGGGCAACTGATTGATCATTAGCTACTTACAAGGCAACAGTGTGCTCATGTGGACAAGAAGGCCACTGGCATCCTGGCTTGTATCAGGAACGGTGTGGCAAGCAGGAGTGATTTACCTGGGGGTCCTGGTGGACAACGGGTTAGCCATGGCACAGCAATGTGCCCTGGTGGCCAAGAAGGCCAATGAGATCCTGGGGTGTATTAGGAGGACTGTGTNTGCGGCAGGGGGGCTGGACTCGATGATCTCTTGGGTCCCTTCCAACCCCTAACATCCTATGATCCTATGATTGTCTTCCTGTGCTCAGCACCAGTGAGTCCTCATATTGAGTACTGAGTTCAGTTTTGGGCACCTCAATTCAAGAAAGACACTGAGGTCCTGGACCAGGTCTGAAGAAAGGCAACAATGTTGGAGAACAGGCCTTAAGATGAGCAGCTGAGAGAACTGGGGAAACTTTTTTATTGAAAGAGTTGTTAGGCAGTGCAACAGACTGCCTAGGGAGGCAGCTGAATCACCATCCTTGGACTCTTTTAAACGTTATGTAGATCTGGAGCTTGGGTACATGATTTAGCAGTGGGCTTGGTACAGCTGGATTAATGGACGGTCTCAATGATCTTAAAGGTCTTTTCCAACATAAATGATTCTATGATTCTGTGGATGCCTTTGAATTTTATTTCCTTGGTGTTAGCACTTGTCTTTTGCTATGGATTCCTGAACAAATTGCAGTATGTCATGTCTCTTTAATTATATGACTGTACTTATGATGGCTAGATAGAGACTTCAAGGTTTTAAAGCGTGAAAGGGTGCTATCACTTAGGATGAACAGAGGGTGCATAGGGAACAAACCCCTTCCTGCGTTTGCCCGGGGGAATTGTGATGGTTTTAGTTCGCATATACATGAATATATGTGCATACACCCATTTTTGAAACAGTAGAGGTGTCAGTTGTCTGGGGATCTTATCAACTGAATATTTGGCATGTGAACATTCTAATGCAACTCATTAAATAAGTCTTGTCCTTGAGGTAAAGAGAATATCCTCTACCTTACCATCCTTGGGATGTTGTGCCTTCCTTGTATTTTAAGTAATAGCAGCTTTATGTGGGATTTATTAGAGTAAAAGAATCTAGTGCCTAGTTGGAAAACAGCAAGAGGTGTGTATAACCTAGAATCAGTGCAGATTATATGCTATGTGATAGCATTTCTAAGAAATTCATCAGTCTTCCTTTGGTTTGGAGGTCTTTATGCCACTATGCAAACCTCAAAATAATTTAACCACAGCAATTTCTTTATTCAGTTTTCTTTTCCTTCATGTTTTCTTTAAAACCGTTTCAACATAATATGGTTCTGTTCTCCCAAGGTCAAAGCAACATGTGATTTTACCCTTGCAATATCTTTCTGAAGATTCTGAAGCAGAGTTCAGAGCATATGACACATTGAGGCAAATGGCATGTGCAGTTAGATAATTTAAAATTAATAAATAGAAAGCTATTCAGAAAGGGCTGTAAAAATGATGAAGGGGTTGTAAGACCTGATTTATGAGGCAAGACCCAGAAGTTAGATTCAACTTGTTTGAAGGGACAGAATGAACATTACTGTCTTCATATATGGGCGTGAACAGAATCCAGCTTTTTGGAATTCAGGCTTGTGGACTAGACAGAAGTGTTTTAGAGCTGCCAAGATAATGAGAAGGAATGAAGTTTTTAAGATTTTAGCAAGATTTCTGAAAAACTGGAAGCTGAAAAGAATTTTCTCCTAAGTTTCTATCTGTATAACTGTCATGAGATAACATCTGACTCTTTTCACATGTGACAGGCAGATATCCCTTTCCATAACCCTAAAAAGATCTTGGAACGTGACTAAAGACTAAAAGAATCTTTTCTGGCTTCCAGCTCACTGTAGAGTGGTTTGCCACGGAGTGGTGTCTCTTTGCTTTTCTGCTACATGGACCTGGTGAAAGATAATTCATCATATCTTTCTCTATCGCCTTCCTTCTCTGTCTTATAAGTGCAGGATTGATTTTGCAGTGGCTGTGCACCTGTTTTGTGTTGGGGAGAGGAATAAAGGTGGAGAAAGGAATAGCTTGACAAGTGGCCACAGCTTTTGTTTTAACCCTTTTTTTACTCTCTGTTAATAAAACATGTTATTCTTTCTTTACTGTAATATTGTCCCTGATTTTCTGTTGTGTTTTGTGTTGTAGTTGCTAAAATAGTTGCTTATAAGATGGCGGCAATGGCGTCAGGGTCTGTGCAGGCCCTTTGGCTCCACATGTCCAGCAGGAGCTGTTTTATGGTCTCATCAGCTCCACAGGTCCAGAAGGTGTGGTTTTAGGGACCTTTCGGCTCCCAAGGACCCGCAGGAGTTGTCCTTGAAGATAAGGAGAAGAACAAAACAAGACCAAATATGGAGAAGAACGGTGCATTCCGCGAGTCCATTGGGCAGAGAGAGAGATAACTGCAGTGAAGAAGATTGATAGTAGTGCGATAAGAGAAATCTATATTAAGTGTGTGTTACTTATAATAAACGTCATTTGCTGCTAACCATATTGGTGTCCGAATAGTATGCGATGGTCTGGGTAATGTGCGGGACCATAGGAGTCGGGCGTGAAGAAACCTGAAGGTCGTCGAGCCAATTCACAGGATACGGGCTGAACTTAGACTATCTGGGCCACTGCAACATCTGGTGCCCAAACAGGGACCTGAGTTCTGCACAGGGACCTGATTTCTGAGCAGGGACTCACTGAGGCGGCTTGTATCCGATTTGTGTCTTGGAGACGGCTACCTGCGAGATGGACGCAAAAGCCTACCATAGTGAGAGCGGTAGAAGAGGCGGGGCGCGGGTGAGTGCCGGGCCTTCAAGAAAGCCGGAGGGACCTGCAGCAGTTTTGTCAGCCCTGAGAAATCTGAGCTGGCATAAAGCCACCGAAACCAAGACAAAATTCAGCTTTATTAGACCATATGATTGACTAGTCTATTATGTTGATAGATTATTTCACTTATTAATCTTAGGGTTTGTTAGAGTGCCCTAGGAGGATAAGAAGCTGTTCTTTATTGGAAAAGGTAGATGACATCAGAAGAAAGTATTTTTTAATCCTGAATACCACGTTTCCTTCCAGCATGTGTTCTGTGTACCGATCTTGTAATTTTTCCTTGACATTTAACCAGAAATACAGATGGAGCTTAGATAATGGTAGTCACACCTTTCTTTTGATTTAATAGAATGTCAAGTGAATTGCCTCAAAAAGGCTGGCAGTTGTATTAAATGACGGTCTTATGACTCAGTAGAGTTTCAGTACTACCTCAAGGAAAGACAGTGCCTAACTAATTAAAATTGCATCAATCAGCAGTTAAAGCTGTACTTGTTAGCATCGTTCTTATAGAACTTAAGTGGAGTGAAAACTTGAAAATATTGTGATTTTGTCTTTCCATCTTAGATGGGCCTCTGATTCTTCACTATGTAGTACTTCAGAGATACCAAATATTGTGATATAATTGCTTACATTACTTCTTCACAGGCTAAAGAAAAGGCAATCCTTAGTGTACAGCAATACGTAAACGAGGTGTGTTTACCTTGGTTAGCAGTCAGGTAGCCACCAAGCTCCTCTATCACTCCCTCCCCTCAATAAGATAGGGAAAACTGTACAACAAAGCTTATGGGCAAGATAAGGACAGGGAGATCACTTACCAATTATCTTGTTGGCAAAACAGACTTGAGTAGAGAAAACTAATTTACTGACCATCAAATCAAAGTAGTGGAATGAGAATAAGAACAAATATAAACCCCACTTTCCTCCCATGCCTCCCTTCTTCCCAAGCTCAACTTCACCCACAATTCTTTTACCTCCTCACTATGAGCAGCACAGAGTGATAGGGAAAGAGGGCACAGTCAATTCATAATGTGTTACCTCTGTCACTTCTTCCTCCTCACTCTCTTCCCTTGCTCCCATGTAGGGGTCCCTCCCATGGGAGATGGGTCTTCATGAATATCTCCAATGCGGATCCTTCCCACTGGCTGCAGTTCTTCATGAACTGTGAGCCCCGTGTGTGGGCTATGATCCTTCAGGGACAGGCTGCTCCAGCATGGGTCTGCTGTGGGGTCACAAGTCATGGCAGCAAACCGGCTCCAGTGGGGGCTTCTTTCCAAGTGGCTGCAGTTTCTTCCAGAAGGAAATGCATTTGAGAACTCTATAGAAGTCTTCGTCCTTGTATTAGGAGTGAAGCTCACATTGTTTTTGTAGTGCTTCTCTCCAGAGACAAAAACACATAAAGCTTTCATCAACAGCAATCTAAGAGTTTGTATTTTGCTTTCAAGTAAAACTTAATCTAGCTTAAAAAATTGAGACAGAGCACAGCTTTTGAAACCAGTACTGTTAGTTCAACTCTCATTTTCTTTCCCCTTGTTCTGTGTGAGATCCTTTGTTGGTTCCTTCCCCTCTGCAGCACACACACATATGCACTATTCAGTAGGTTGCTTTAAAGCCCATTGAACCTCACAGTCTTTCTCTTAATTTTTGCAAGGATTTTTACCTGATGTACTCTTGCCACTGCCTAGCTGTACAGTCCTGTATTTCACAGATAATTTTCACAGGGTTTGTGAGAACTGCTTATGGTTCTGTCTTGATCATGCTGGAATTGGGAATGAGCGCTGAGCACGTGCTCTGAAATGCACATAATGGTGCCTGGTAGTAAGATCATAATTTAGTACCACAAAGACCAGCTTAATGCTCCCTCTATTCCTGACTTCTAAAGCTTGAGGTGCTGTGTACTACCAGGTAAAATCCTGCTTCTTGAAGGGTCTTGGAAAGCTTCTTTGCAGTATGGCGCTCTGCAGGAAGACACTTGACCACTCAAGATCTCCCATTAAAACATCAGCCAAATCAGCTGTGCTCGTAGTAGCTTTCATGGCAGGGGACTTTTGGGTCAGCATCTCTCTGCTCCCTCTTTGCTTTGTCCTCTGACCACCGGCTGGAGGGAATCTGGGGGAATGAATCCCACAGTAGCTGATACTGCTAAAAGAAATGTCAGTAAAGACATCTTTGACTCACTATGATGATAACGGATACAGTAATTCAAATGCAGAGTTATTGGAAATAAAATAATAGAAACCCAAGTTTCCCAGTTTCTTTTTATTTTAGCTGCAGCTAAACTGTGACTGTGTTATCACAGAGGAAGGCATTCAATCACCACTTCAATTTCATAGCCAAAAGCAAAGCAATTGAACTAAAATTTCATACTAGATGTTGATACAGGAGTTAGGGTTGTGAGTAAAAAAATATTTTAATGAGAATTTGTTGGATTCACCCTGCCCCTTTCTACTCTTTCTCTGTTTTAAGCTGCCTCGGGTTGTGCCTAAGGAATGCAGTATTGCTGCAATCTCCAAACCAGAACTGCCTCTTTCAGTAGCTGGTGCTCTAAATCACACCTGATTACTATATTTGCTTGGATGAGAAATGCATCTTGCACTTTCCAGTTATGTTAATTAAGGGTATGTTTATAGGGGGAAATATTTATAATATCTAAATAAGGTGTTTTTCTTCTGCTGAGGTTTGCTTATTTATTTTTACATTATAGATTAAATTAAATTTTAAAAGGCACAAACAATAAGAGTAGATTTGTATAGCAAAATGTAGAACAAGGAAAGGTGTTTAGTGTGGTGTAGTGGGACTCTAGGAAAGGAACTGTTTTGCAGTGAACTATAATTTATTATCTGAAGAAGATACTGCCCTCTAGCCCTCTGTGGAACCTGATGAACAGGGAATGTCCTGAACCCATTAAAGTAAAATCAGTTAATCCTCTAATACGTGAAATGACCAGGTTTGGCTTGTGTGGCATTGCAGAGGCAGAGTGGCCAACACAGCAATGGTGATGAGTCTGCCACTTTAACTCCAATGTTTCCACGTGGATTCTTCATCAGAGCTGTAAAGAGGGCCAAGGTGTGATGGAAACAGATGAATAATGAAAGCCTGAAAAGACGTTAAGAGTGACTATTTAGGAAAATATAAATAGTGATGTGAAGGCTAAAAATAGAGAAGATAGAGCAAAATAAGTGTTTACCAACATGGGACATTATTCTATTTTGCACTGCTCAAATGGCCACCGAGTGAACAGATTACTGTTAAAATGGTGGAGTATTAATTGTGTCTCAGGTATTACAACAGTATAGATTAAAAGTCATTGTAAAATGCAAGGCCAGTACTTTTCCATGGTCTGTAAGGTCTTTTAGACATGGTAAAGACACTCTCCCTTCAAAAACTCCCCAGACAATCTCAAAACACCATACAGTTTTCATCAGCATTTAATTTTCCAGAGATACAGAATGTCCTTCAGAATGCCACAGCAAAAGTTTGCTGTGGGCACAGGGATTCTAGATCAATTATGTGGGTAGCCCTCTACAGTTTATCATTTGAAGATAGCATCTGTGTGGATTTGAAAGAGTAATCCAGTCAATATTACAGGGCACAGATAGGAGGCAAACTGCGTAAGAGCATTAGTGATAAAAATAGAACAGTGAAGTAAAAATTGTGGATGGTGATGGTAGACAAGTGCTAATGAAACCAGGTATTTAATGTAATTGCTCTCAGTATAGTGACATGAAGAAGGAATTGTTCATGTTGATACAGTAATCCACTCCTTACCCTTAGCCATTAGTAAAATCAGATAGAAAGGATTTGAAAGGTGAGGTGTTAGCTGCATGGCAATGGGTATAATGATTTCAGTGAATAACATTGCTTAGCTAATGTAAGTAAATGTGTAGAACAACACTCCCCTCACCTCCTTCCTTCCACTGGTATCTCCAAGAATGTTTAGAAAGATTTAAAAGTAATGACAAGAAGGGAGGTGAATCTATTCTGAAATCTGACCTTCCTTTTGCAACAGAGGATTTATTTCATCCGTGCTTGCTTTCTTTCAGAAGTGAAATCAAACCCATGCAGGCAAGGCCTGGGGAGTGCACTTATGCAACTGGTAAGCTACAGACAGTCGTTCTAGGGAACAGAACTGTTTTTGTAAGTTTATGAGGCAAGAGCAGATTACATGGTTTTATTTTCTAATGGGGGGGGCAGTAGTAGCATGACTTTTTATTTGTTTTAGACTTAGATTGAAATACTTGGGTTTAGAACAAATTCTCATGCATTAAAAGCCTTTGAAGAAGAAAACTCGGAGAAAGAGTGCTACGAAATACTACAGGAGAGTAGTCTAGTTTGATTTATTATATATAACTCTTCCTCTTTCTGTCCCTGTAGTAATTTGCTGACTTCTCTATCATGGGTTCTAGTCAGAGGAAAGTGTGCCGACACCCCCGCAGACTGTGCTGCCATTCAGCGAGATCTGGACAGGCTGGAGAACTGGGCAGAGAAAAATCTAATGAGCTATAACAAGAGTAAGTGCAGAGTCTTGCATCTGGGCAAGAACAACCCCAGGTACCAGTATAGGCTGGGGACTGACCGGTTGGAGTGTAGTGTAGGGGAAAGGGACTTGGGGGTCCTGGTGGACAACAAGATGACTATGAGCCAGCAATGTGCTCTTGTGGCCAAGAAGGCCAACAGCATCCTGGGGTGGATTAGAAGAGGGGTGGTTAGCAGATCAAGAGAGGTTCTTCTCCCCCTCTACTCTGCCCTGGTGAGACCACACCTGGAGTATTGTGTCCAGTTCTGGGCTCCTCAGTACAAGAGGGATGTGGAGCTGCTGGAGAGAGTTCAGCGTAGGGCAACAAAGATGATAAGAGAGGTGGAACACCTCCCTTATGAGGAGAGGTTGAGGGAGCTGGGTCTCTTTAGCTTGGAGAAGAGGAGACTGAGGGGCGACCTCATTAATGTCTACAAATATTTGAGGGGTGGGTGTCAGGAGGATGGCACTGGGCTGTTCTCGGTGTCATGTAGTGATAGGACAAGGGGCAATGGTTGTAAGCTGGAACATAGGAGGTTCCACATCAACCTGAGAAGGAACTTCTTCCCGGTGAGGGTGACGGAGCACTGGAACAGGCTGCCCAGGGGGGTTGTGGAGTCTCCTTCTCTGGAGATGTTCAAGACCCGACTGGACAGGTTCCTGTGTGACTTGGTTTAGGTGATCCTGCTGTTGCAGGCGGATTGGACTAGATGATCTTTCGAGGTCCCTTCCGATCCCTTATGATTCTATGATTCTATGATTCTATGATTCTCTGTGTCCCAGGCAGGCAAATTGTGTTGCCTTGAGAAGCACCTTTCATATAAGGAGACAGACTTTTAGGTATTCAAATTTTTATTATTTGTTTGGATCCATTGGAGGTCAGACCTGTATCATCGTATTCAGGGTTGTAGCAAAGAAGTAATGGAGAGCAGCGACGGGCTGCTGATGCCAAACCTTAAAGCTCACAGTTGCCCAGAGATGTGCCGCGCTGGCAGACTGTGCTAGTATAGCTCACAATGTACAGCCTAGCCTTTAAAAGAGTTTTTGGTGGAAAGATTTTGTCCCATGTGTCCTTTGTGGTGAGCCTCTCCTCAGCAACAAGGAGGTTCCCAAGACACACGCTGCTTTAGGGAAAGTTATTTATGAGATGCCTGGGTGTTTGTGTCATCATTTTCTCACAGTTTGTTCTCTGCTGCAGGATGGAAAGAGCCAATGGCTTTTCATGCTTTGTGTGTCGTTTCATTTCTGATGAACTGCCAAGCATCATTTCTCTGGTGAAGCTAGCCTTTTATCTTTTGTGAGGGCATAACCAGGTGGATAGATGATGGCAGAGCAGTGGATGTGATCTATCTTGACATGAGTAAGGTGTTTGACACGGTCTCTCACAGCATCCTTGCAGCCAAACTGAGGCAGTGTGGCCTGGATTTTCAGGTAGTGAGGTGGATTGTGAACTGGCTACAGGGTGGAAGTCAGAGAGTGGTGGTCAGTGGGACAGAGTCTAGTTGGAGGCCTGTATCTAGTGGAGTGCCCCAGGGATCGGTGCTGGGACCAGTCCTGTTCAATCTATTCATTGATGACTTAGATGAGGGATTGGCATGCACTGTCAGCAAGTTTGCTGACGACACAAAGCTGGGTGGTGTCGCCGACATCCCTGCAGACTGTGCTGCCATTCAGCGAGATCTGGACAGGCTGGAGAGCTGGGCTGAGAAAAATCTAATGAGCTATAACNGAGGCTGAGGGAGCTGGGTCTCTTTACCTTGGAGAAGAGGAGACTGAGGGGTGACCTCAGTAATGTCTATAAATATGTGGCGGGTGGGTGTCAGGAGGATGGCGCTGGGCTGTTCTCGGTGTCATGTAGTGATAGGACAAGGGGCAATGGTTGTAAGTTGGAACATAAGAGGTTCCACATCAACCTGAGAAGGAACATCTTCACAGTGAGGGTGGCGGAGCGCTGGAACAGGTTGCCCAGGGGGGTTGTGGAGTCTTCTTCACTGGAGATGTTCAAGACCTGCCTGGATGTGTTCCTGTGTGACTTGGTTTAGGTGATCCTGCTGTCAGGGGGATTGGACTAGATGATCTTTCGAGGTCCCTTCTAATCTGTAATGATTCTATGATTTTATGATTCTTTACTGGGATACATGTTTCATACCTACACAGATCATTTATTATGAGCATGAACATTGGCTACCCAAACATTTTGGCACATCTTTGGGGATTTTCACTTATTCCAGAATTATCATTTGTTATGAATTGAGAAAAGGGACATGCACAAATATCATTCCTAACTTTGGATAACCATGAGTGGTGGATGAAAGACTTTACGATGTGAATTACAGAACACACCACTTCCAAAAAAACCAAAAGAGAAGAACAGCAAGCAGTTTTTGAACTGTTTTTAAGATAAAACTAATATGAAAGAACAAGCCAACACCATCAAGGGACTTAAAGCTGATTTCACACTTTTATAAGACAAGAATTCAAAATGCGTCATATCTGAATTGCATTCTTTTTTTGAGTTTATTTTTTGTCTGTCTCTGAATTTAACTCTTACTTGTTGTAGTGTTCTTGGCAATATTGTCAAGAATATTTATCTGGCTGTGGGTACAGCCCAAATCCCTGCTGCTACGTGATTCTGTTCTTGAGGGATACAGTGGTAATTCTGTAACTCATGAAATCACCTCTGTGTTCTCAGCCGAACAGTTCTCAGGCTTGCTCCTCCAAAGTTCTGAGAGCCAATCCCTGTAGGACTAGCAGGAGTTTATTTGGGATTAACTTTGTTTTAATTGAAGAGATCTCATAGTAATCAGCAGAAATGAAGTGTTTTTCCTCTTCAGAGAGCTGAATACAGTTCAAGAGGGTGGAGAGGCATACTTTGGCTGTTTTTCTGATGGACACTAGGTCTTTTCCATGAAATACAGATTTCTTTCTTGAAGCGGGTGCTGGCACTGACTTGGGTAAAAGTTATGAAACCTGTTGCCCAGACAGAGTCTAAAACGGATAAGTAATTAGCTGCTTACATCCCCACTCATCAGCCACTTAATGGAAGAAAGATGAAGTAGCATCTTTAAAGAAAAGACTCTATACCTACTCAGGCACACTGCTGAGCGACCCCTTCTGCTGCTACACATTCTAAACACAAATATCAGGATATTTTCAAAGAATAATTAGAAAGAAAAACTTAATAGGCTTGAATAATCCTGGATAAAGCAATGCTTCTGAACTTAGAAACATCATAGTGGCTGCCATCCTATGGAAAGGATCTTGGTATGGAAAGTGCCTTGGCATGTTTGAGCAAGCGACCAAGCTGCTGCTGTTAGCCAAAACCTGTTCCCCCAAATGTTCCTTTCTGCTTTCTGTGATTATTTTTACTCTGTGTTCTCTACACTGCTTATCATATATGAGTTCTGGTGGCTTATTTTTTAAAATAACTTACTTGCAGCTGCTGTCAGAGATACCTTATGAATAAGTTATCACCATCCCTAAGAGCTATAGCTGCAAACATGCTTTTAAAAAGTAATGTTTTCAAATCTTAGAACATTTTCTATTAATGTATTTATCAAATAGAGGCAGTCATTCACTTAGAGTTAAGAAACCACTCTTTTCTGTTAAAAACAACACTCTATGGGTATTGTCTTTAATGCATACATGGCATTAAAGCAGCTTCCTAAACTGATTAACATGCTCTTTTACAAAAAGTTTTAATTTAAATAAACTGATTTTGTCTTAAGAGATCTCAAGGCATTTGAGGACCATCCCCAAAAACTCCCCATAGAGAGGTTTGATGATGCATCTTAAATTGCCAGTGTAGTGATGGAAAGCACAAGGGAGAGTGCAACTGCAAAGTTTCAATTTTCCTCAGGGAGGAGGAGAGTTAGGTAGAATTGTCAAAGGAGAATCTTTTCACATAGAGGGACACTAGATAGGCTGGACAGCAAGCTTGAAACAGTTGGGTGTGATCTTTCATGGCAGGATTGTGATAACCTAGAAGTGAAATATCCTGATTCCAAAGAATTGGTCAGATCATTGGAGACTCAGATCATGGAAAGCTCTATATTTTCATTCTCATTTTTTAAGTAAAAAAATGGTAACCCAAAGAGACTCGTATTTCAGTATCATTGCAAGAATTAACAAGGATGGGGAAGGGGAAGCAGCCACTTTCCAGTTATGGCTATTGGGTGAATGGGTTACTAACATGATTGAAAAATACGCAGCAAAGGGGTGCTAATGTGTTCTTTGTTCGAGAACGATCACTTGCTTTCTTGAGTGTGATTGGCACAACAATTTAAGCTTCACAATGTTGAAATAAAGGAGGAGGAAGGCAACTTCACTTGAATGTTTATTTTTGTCCTTGTCAGGAATGTTGGGTTAGTTTGGGGCTGGCCTGCCCTGTTGAGGAAGTCTGTTCAAGGGTGATTTGTAAGGTTGCCTGTGTTTGTAAATGTTTGTCTATTAAACTGATAATTATGTTACTCTTCATGGATTCCCAGGTGATGCAACCCTAATTTTTGAAGGCTTTTATAGCTAGTTGGTTTCATAATAAAATTGGGGCAATATTTCTTAGCCTTACTGAAAGGTACATTTTCTTCTGCCTTACCTACTTTTCTTTTGGGTTGTTTCCCTGCCTGTGCTGGGGCGGCAGAGGAACTGTGAGGGTCCGCCTGTGTTTACACTGCTGTCCTGCCTTGAAGGAGACGAATTGCTATCAAGGAGTCCAAGTTGGTAAACAGCGTTAAGGGAAGCCTAAACATTTGCAGCCAATAATTAGTTTTAGGCAACTGGGGGAAGCTGAGCTTCTGCCAGCTCCCAAAGAACTGCTGACTCCTGCTATCTAATGCTTCATGGCTCCCCGAGGGTTGTGTTGCACAGTTTGCGAAACCAACCCCATCCTCAACAAGCAAAAAGAGAAAGCAAGCAGAGCTGGCAGTTGGAGGGAGGTAAGAGCAGGACAGAATCAGAGACAATTTGGAAAACAAAAAGTAAATGTAATGAACAAGGAGCTCGTAAGGCAGTGGAGTGAACAGAGAATGAGTTCATTTGCATGGCAGCACAGGCTGACTGGGATTGTAGGATCTCCCGTGTCCCACTACTGCTGTGCCAAAACCCAAAAAGTTTTGGAAACTTTTATTACATGATTCTGTCACCTTGTGAGTGTATTTCAAGATTTGATGTTATTTAAATAATAACACGTGCTGGTTTTACATTTCTGATTGTTTTCCTTGATTATTTACATCAGTGTTTAATAACAGTTCAAGTCAAGGCTTAATATTAACTTGCATAAAAAGAGGGTAAGGGAATCCACATCTTTGCCCACCTACCATTAATAATGTTTTCTAGTTGGGAGTAGGGAGATCAGAGTGATCAGAGCTTTCTGCAAAGCTGACCTTTTTCCCCCCTGTTTTTGATTTTCTGTCTGTTTTGTCTGGCAGAGTGCTTGAAAATTAAAATTAAGTTTTGGAAACTACACTCCCCAACCAGAAAGCAAGTACTTGGAGGGGGTTGCAAATGGAGCAGTTGATTCTGCAGCTGAGCAGATTTCCAAACTCATAGGCTGTTGGTGCTCTGGAACATTCATAGTTCATTTAATTTTGGCTTGATTTGATTGTTACTGTCTTTCAGCAGTTAAACTGTGAAGCCCCAAACACAGGTGATGATGCTGCTAATGTCGAAAAGGGTTGTTATTAAATGCATACAGACAGTGGTCTGCAGTTCCAGGGACAGAGAGTACTTTGTTTCAGGACTGTTCACTCAGCGTTATTACAGAACTAACAGTGTAGAAAGTAGTGGGTCTGTTTCACCTTTTTGGGGAATGGACAAAACTCCCATTAATGGGAACTGTACCCTTATTACAGCAGTGAGTAAATTAGCTTCATGCTAATTGATGGGGAGGACAAACAGTGCAAAGATGCTTTAGCTGTGCTTCGGTGTCTCATTGTAATGTTTCAATATTATAAATATTTAACAATAGGATTCCAAAAAATGCAAAGAGTTAAGTGGTTTGGAAAGTTTGTAAAGTACATTTGCAGATGAGAAAACTTCTCTCGCGAACCATGGCTTGCACACGATCTGTATTGCCTTTCCATCCCATCTTGTTTTGCTTGGCTGATTGGTAGGAGATGGTGAGTGCCTACCGTGTGGCAGAGAACCACGTCGTCTGCCAAGCAGGTAGCTCCACTGAGGGACTTTTCTTGTCTTTAGTCCCAGTACGCTCATAGCATTGCTCTGGGAAAAACAGTGAAAGATAATACTTTTCACCATGAGGAAGTGTGTTACTTCCTCATGGGTTCACAAAGTCCATCTAAAACTATAGGAAGTAATGGTGCCACTGACTAGCTATAGGGTGGGTGTGTGCTGTGGTAGAGAGAGCTCTGTATGGACAATAAACCCCATGCCAGTGACTGGTAAGGAAACCCCTACCACAGTAGAATAGCAGCTGCTCACCAGACCAGCTCACCAGACCAACGCACCTGGTTACGGAGTGGTTCTTACTGAAAAGCTGAGCCCAAGTAGCTCTGTTGTTGCAAAGAGCTACTTTATGCAGATGGAAGCTGGTGATATGTGAATGATCATTATGCTGTGTCGAGCCTCATTTTAAGGACTATAAGTATACCTTTTTAAAAGAAAAACAAACTGCTTCACCTGTCTAGAGAGAAACATAAATCACGTACTTTTATCACCTCAAAAGACCGCTAGAAGATGAGCTCTAATATTTCAAATGTGACAAGCAATCTATACACATGAATCACAATTTGAGTTCCATTACACCTGAGCCGATGCACACCACTGTGTGCTTTATGGGTTGTACTCCAACAAACTTAAGTAAAAACCTGAAGTTCTTTGTGATGAATACCTAACCTTTTACAAGAGTGTGTAGCATATTGTCCAGAACAACAGCTGTAGCATTGCCCTACAGGCCTCAATAAGAAAATGCTATTGCCATTTTTGACCTCTTGGTACTATTCTTTGTAAAGAAAATGTATGTATTACTAGAAAGCTAATAGCGCAAGGTAAAGGAAAATGTGAAAGACTGGAAGGGTTTGTGGAAAATGCACCAAGCATTGAGAAGAGAGTTAAAATAAATGAGCAAAGTTTGAAGAGTGGGATTTTTTTTCTTCCTTCTGCCTCCTTTGTTAAAGCCAGACTTTTTCTCCCTGCACTCAAGGACTTCTGCAGAACCCATTATCAGTTGTTCTCAGTTCCTCTATTTATAGTCTACTCATCACTTGAAGTCCTTAGTTTCCTTTTGAGAACTGTCCAACAGAGATGTTTTCATAGATCTTATGAATTTTCCTTTTCTCTCTGGGTATTATCTATTTTGTGTATCAATAATGTGTGCCTTGCTTACAATGAATCAGAGTTCAGATTCCTTCACCTCCGAGGCTTTTCATCCTCTTGCACCCCTTTTGGGGGAAGAGAGGAGGGTTGTCGTCCAGTGAATTTGGTGAGGAAGCTGGAGATGGAGGGATGGCACATAAGGATAATTTTCAGGTGAACTGGTTGCTGTTTTGACTTTCTTGCTTTCTTTTCAGACATCTTTTCATTCCTTTCCCTTTTATGCTAGGAAATTATTAGATATGCAAGAACAAAACTCCTCAGAGCTGTGCTCCAAAAGCCTATTCAAAAGAGGCTGCAAGCAGAACAGTGTGAACACACATCAACACCTGAGTGTTTCCCAAGCGGCTCTAGCACTCAGTGGTGTGATAACAAGACTTGTGGGAGGATTTTTCTTGGCTTTTATCTTCCATATATTGATGCATCTGACTTTTTAAAATTCATTTAATCAAGTGGCACTGCAACAGAAACAAGAGAAATGTGGCAATGAGATAGTTCAAGGTGTTTGCAGAGGTGCAGTCTTTTGCCTCCAGGCCATCATTTCTAATTCGGCCCAAGCTGGCAGCAGTCAGAAATCACTACCAACTGACAGCTGTTTAGTGACCAACATGAAGTGATTGAGCTCATCATTCCTGCTGGACAGATGTCTGTAGTATAGGAAGTATGAGGATAGCTGGTATGTATTTTCAGAGGCTGCAAAATGTGGATGTATCTCAGTTGAGGATTCTTTGGTTTAGGAAGGTTAAACAAGAATTTATGTCAGGAATATATATATTATATTCCTGAATTTAGGGAACCCAGCACTCAGCGTGTGCACAGTTAGACCCCCCCCACCTGCCTGATGCTGATGGAGCTAACCCCTTGTAGCACTTCCACTGGATCTCCATAAGGACCCTGTGGTGAGAGAGGAGAGACTGTAGCTTGGTCTCTACAGGTTGGCTGTGCAGAGGATGTGGTAGGAAGCCACTCTGTGGGTGACCAACTCATCTGTACCCCACCAGCAGAGGAGGATCTTCAGCTGTGCTGTCAATTAATACCTCTCATGAATTTGAGCGGTAACAAGGAGAAGGCAGTAGTGGGGGATAAAAATTAGTCTGATTTGTTTTTCTTTGTGTGCCCATATGTAACACTAGAATGAATCTTTTGAAAGCCATGAATTATGCTCTGTAAAATCAGTGCTACTAGGCAGAAAATCTATCCTGTTGAGAAAAAAAAATTTTTTTCAGCATAATGTCTGGTTTTGTAGAGAAAGAAACAGGAATGTCTTACAGTTTACAGTAGCACGGAGCTTTGGGATATTTAAACAGGCAATTAAATGATAGGGTTGGTACACTATTGTGAAAACAAGTTTAAATTTTGGATTTGCAGCAGCAGTAGAGATGGCTTAAGCAAACAGAGATACCGAGTCCAGTTTCTGCCGCTCCTTAGCTATTGCTGTTTCTATTGACGCAGTGTAAAGAAGTCTAAAATGAGCCAAGGTGACTGGCTCCGTCTTCTGCCTGCGTGGGATGTGGAGGGGCACAGAACACTGCTCAGTACCTCCTGCAGCAGGGCATGGTCAGAGCACTCAGGTGAAGCTGGAGGGCTAGAATTCTGGCCAAGCAACTCAGTTGGATTGTCCTGACGAGCAGTGCCATGTCATCTGTCCAGCAACTCATTCATGCTTCAGTCTCCCTGTGACACAGAGTTAGGAGTCTCATACTTCTGATGCTATTTTGTGTGTTTGAAAACTCTTCAGTTTTCAGCATTGTCATAGGAAAATGTATGTGCTACTTTTCCAGAGTTTAAAACATTCAGGTTGCATGAAGAACAGTGGAAGAAACTGCTACTGTCATACAGAAATTTTAGATTCGTTTTAAATTAAATTAAATTTGCCTTGTTCTTTAAGGTCTTTGGAGTTGGAAGTGGAATTATTTTATCTTATTCTAATATTATGTCATTTATTATTCATTTTACAAAGCCTGGCTAACGTTCCTTGGTGATTCTCCCCCACAGATATCGATGAGTGTGCTGCCAAGATGCATTACTGCCATGCCAACACCGTGTGCGTTAACCTGCCTGGGTCCTATCGCTGCGACTGTGTCGTGGGCTACGTCCGTGTGGATGATTTCTCCTGTACAGGTGAGTTACTAGGTGTGCAGCAGCAGGACTGTGGTGCTCTGTGTGCTGGACGTGTCGCTTAGATACTGATTAGTGCCTGTACAAAAATGTAGGCACAAGTGAGGAGGGTGAATGTGGTGTGAGCCACCTTGCCTTGGATGGGCCCTTTGGGATTCACCTGAAAGGTGGCTAGATGTGTCCTGTGGTGCATACACTTACTGCTGTTCCAGCCGGGACACTGGTCTTTGGTGTCCTGTGGCTGGCTTGTGCGCAAGGTTTAACAGCTCATGTGTGAAGTAAAGGAAATCCTGGTTTCTTACCTGCGGTTAAAAAGTGGTCAGTGGATTGAAACATGAGAAACTGTCCTGCAGGAGAAGCTGTGTGGACAGAGCTGAGACAAATACAAAGAAGTGAAGCTGAAAAACCTACACAGTCCTCAAAGTCAGTTATTATTAGGTGGTTTGGAAACTGTGGTTGTTAATGCTGAGAATTAGTGTCTCCAGGACTGTGACACGTGTGACAGCATTGGACAATAAATCTAGTGATTCTTTTTTAATAGCTCTCAGCCAAATGAGCCCTAAAATTTCCTAGTGGAAAGTAGGTAGCTCTCATTTCCATATAGACGTTTTTAAGAGACCTTCTCTGGGAATTTCTGGGAAAAACTGGAGAAACTGCTGAAATACTCAGCCCAACTATTATCCATAAACGGATAACATCTTTCAATCATGGTGCTCCAGAGAGGCTGATCTTGGGACTGTTTGATGGTGCACCTCTCTGGCAATGAAGGAAGTACCAGGCAGATGTATTGAAATGGAAATAACTAAGCTTGACACAACCCCATGTTGAGACTTGTGTTAGCTATTTTCTCCAGTGGAAGGATGGCTTGGGAGTATTCAATATGAGAATGGTTTCCAGCCCAGAATAACTACGTTGTAATGCCCGCTATCCTTGGGGAGAGTCACGGGACTTTCATGGCGACAGCATGTCTTGGACCTAAGACTATGTAGTTTATAAAAGCTGGGGAAGTCCTGTTCACCCCTTGAGAGAGGTTGATACTAAACATCTGTCAGGAAACTGATTTTATTTTGCACAGAAAATCATTGTTTCTCTGTAGTCTGTGTCTTTGGAGTAAACTTTTGAGTTTTTCACCATCTTTTACAATCTGCCATGTCAGAAAAGCGTTGGATCTTGCATTTTATTCTAAATGCGTGTGTTCTGTGAGGTAGTGGCTTTCACAGTGATGGGCAAGGTGTCTGACACTTGCCTTCCATATATGCCCTGCTAATTTCCTGCTGTTTCTCTCCTTCCAGCAAGGCACTACCCTTAGGCTTACAAACGGCTTAAACAGCAGAGTATTTGTGATTTACTGCAAAAAGTGTGAAGTAGTAAGAGAAGCTGCTTGTCAGTAATAGGTGAACATTCATTGAGTGCATGCACAAAAAAGCCCCAGAATGACTATGAGAACAAAGTAATAGAACAAGATAAATATTTTGTGCAGGTCTATTGTCTTACTAAAATGACTTCTTTTTTTATGTCAGAGTTAAAAAGCGCCACAAGCATGTAACACAGATGAGGAGAAACTTGTTCATTGCCTGTTCGTGTATTTAAAACAGGTGTTGTGCAGTAGGACCACTAATCCTGGGTTTGTATCTTGCATTATCTTTATGCAGACTTTTCCTCTCATTAATCTTAAAAAAAATAAATAATAATAAAAAATTTTCAGGCAGCAAATTCTTAATGAGTTTCTCTTCATGCTGGCACCAATATATAGCAGGCATAAGCAAAATAGCTCGTAGCTATTACTCAGTTTTTAAAGTGTATACCTCTTTATTCAAGCAAAATAGATGAGAAATTATGTTGTTACTGAACCATGTATTTGGGAACAAATCTGAAAGCCTGAGGTGGGTTGATGTTCTGATTGCAGCTGAATTTTGTGTATGTGGGGGTCAGGCTCTAGTGGGTTTGGGGTAAACGTTAACAAGTTTCATGTGTAAGTGCTTAAGGCACAGGTACAGAATTGCACATATTTTGCACAGTACTGGCCTAAAAGCAAAGTGATGCATGGAGCGGGAGGTGCCATGATTTGGGAAGTCTGAGGCTAATGCATTGAGGCACAAAGTCAGCAGCTGCTGTTGGGCACATTCTGTGTTTCTGGGCATCCTGTGCTTGGTGGCCCTGGTGGCTGGCCCCTGTGTTCTGGTGGCTTTGAAAAGAGATGAAGTGAATATTGAAATGCTAGGTCAAAATAAAATTCATTTGGGTATGGCTCAATGTTAAAAATGCAGCTTCCAGTACGTTTTCGTGTAGCCCCTCATCTTTCCTGAATGCAACTAATTTGTCCTGATTTGGTATTGATGAAGGTTTTTTCCCCACAAAACAATTTTGGTACAGTATTTCCCATTTCTGACAATGAGAACTGCGGGGTAGGAACTTCCTGTGGGTATCAGTATGAAGCTGCTGTGTTGGAAGCTGTGCTGATTGCATGGAAAATGCAGCTGCAGAGTGGCTAGAAAAACACTCTGAATGAAGCCTGCGGTTGTGCTAAACTCTGAACTGTGACTGAAAATGACGCAGTGGTTATTCATAGAATCATAGAATCATAGAATCATTACGAATCGGAAGGGACCTCGAAAGATCATCTAGTCCAATCCGCTTGCAACAGCAGGATCACCTAAACCAAGTCACACAGGAACCCGTCCAATCAGGTCTTGAACATCTCCAGTGAGGGAGACTCCACAACCCCCCTGGGCAGCCTGTTCGAGTGCTCTGTCACCCTCACCGTGAAGAAGTTCCTTCTCAGGTTGATGTGGAACCTTCTATGTTCCAGCTTACAACCATTGCCCCTTGTCCTATCACTACATGACACCGAGAAAAGCCCAGTGCCATCCTCCTGACACCCACCCCTCAAATATTTGTAGACATTAATGAGGTCACCCCTCAGTCTCCTCTTCTCCAAGCTAAAGAGACCCAGCTCCCTCAACCTCTCCTCATAAGGGAGGTGTTCCAGTGTGTAATGAATATTCAGTCCCGTATTGGCGAAGAACCTGTTGTGTTGAGGCTTCCCCTCACCTGACAGGTGCATCAACAATAACCTTAACCTACATGCACCAAGAAAGGTACCGTACTGTTTTTCCTGGGGCTCCGAATGATAAGTTGCTGAGTGAAAGACAGTTTCATTAAGAAGAGTTACCCTTGGATAGGAAGCTTCTTTTCAGTCTCTTCCTGAGATGCTGATAGGTTGGTTTTCTTGTCCTCTGGTGAATCACAGCCTTGTCCATTCTGAAAATGGCAGCAAGATTTGCTGCTTCAGATGTTTTTGTTTACTGGAATCTGCTGATTTTAAGTATCTTAGTAACTTCCACAGCTTTTCACCCTGCTCTTGTTGAAAAATAAGTTATTTTGGGTTGTTTTCATTCAGCATTCCAGTTTGGGGCTTTGCTTCAAAAGAGCATTATTTAGTTCATAGGATCATAGGATAGGATCATCATAGGATCATAGGATGTTAGGGGTTGGAAGGGACCCAAGAGATCATCGAGTCCAACCCCTCTGCCGCAGCAGGACAAAACTATCTAACACAGATCACAGAGGAACGCATCCAGGCGGGCCTTGAAAGTCCCCAGAGAAGGAGACTCCACGACCCCCCTGGGGAGTCTGTTCCAGTGCTCCGTGACCCTCACAGCAAAGAAGTTCCCCCTTGTGTTGAGGCGGAACCTCCTCTGCTGCAACTTACACNGGGGGGCCCAAAACTGAACACAGTACTCAAGATGAGGCCTCACCAGGGCAGAGTAGAGGGGGAGAAGAACCTCCCTCGATCTGCTGGACACACTCCTCCTAATACACCCCAGGATCCCATTGGCCTTCTTGGCCACCAGGGCACATTGCTGTGCCATGGTTAACCTGTTGTCCACCAGGACCCCCAGGTCCCTCTCCACAGGACTGCTTTCCAGTAGATCACCTCCCAGCCTGTCCTGGTAGAGTCTGTTATTCCTCCCCAGATGCAGGACTCTGCACTTGTCCCTGTTAAACCTCATCTGGTTTCTCTGTGCCCAGCCCTCCAGTCTGTCCAGGTCTCTCTGGATGGCAGCACAGCCCTCAGCCGTATCAGCCAAACCTCCTAGCTTGGTGTCGTCGGCAAACTTGCTGAGTAGACACTCTGTGCCCTCATCAATGTCATTGATGAAGATGTTGAACAAGACCGGTCCCAGCACCGATCCCTGAGGGACACCATTAGTCACAGCTCTCCAGCTGGAGCTGGCACCATTGATCACCACCCTCTGAACTCTATCCTGCAACCAGTTCCTAACCCACCTCACTGTCATAGTTCCCTGCGATTTGAAACGTTATGCATTACATACACCAATAGCGTAACTGCATTTCTGGTGGGCTCGTCTGTTCTCTAATATTGTTTTGAAAATGCACATGCATGACTTCTGTCATCTGAACCTACAACGTATTGTTCCTATCCCCCACGGCCATTCACTCAGGCATCTTAATCGGCTGTAAGTTATCTGTAAGAGCTACAAATATAATGCTGATGTGGAAAAGAAACCATGCAGGTGATTCTCATCTCTTTTTGCATAGTACTGGCATTTTCTGTGAAGACAGTCCTTACGGCCGTGGTATCCAGGCCTTTAACATCTATGATAACCATTTGGAAAAACATCCTTCACTGGGCAGTGTTTTCCTTTGGGCTGCCTGAAACCCTGAACACTTCCTGAAATCCTTGAGTCATGCGCAGCATAAGTCATGTCATCTTGTGTAGTTACTGCTGGGCTTGAGTGCTCTGTTTTGGGGTTCTAATGAGGCACTAAATCTTACACAAGAGCTTTATAAAAGACAACACCAAGTGATTTTATTCCTCTATTTGTATGCTTTACTCATGGCCCTTTTCCAAAATGAAGAAACTTCCTTTGGACTTTTGCACTGGGGTTGCGCAGGGGGAATCATGTCAAGAAATAGTATGGTGGGTTACCTGGCCACCCAACATGTGTCAGCAGCGCTGTCTACCAAGATGTGGTGCAACCTACATGCAAACATCCTCCTCTTTATACACCAAATGTGTTGCTGACAGATGTTTTTCCTCCATGAAAGGAATCCACCTCTAGATTTTACTGCAGAGTTGTCCAGTTCTGCACTATGTTTGCACACTGTGCTTTTAACCCTTTGTCAGTTCTCCTTTTGTGTGATAATGTCCACACATCTTCTTTTACCTTCGATTTCTCCAAGTAGTGAGTCAGCAAAAATTACATTATATAGGAATATATTATTTAGAAGAGGTATTTTAAATTAAATGGTAGTCTCCTGTTCATATGCTGATCTGGTTTATGGTATGGGTAGAGAAGTAGTAAGAACACCTAATGATTTTGACAGCCCCTTTGCTTCTATCCTGTGTGGTTCTGGAGTGGCATCCAGTTTTGATTCACTTTCCAGAACAAGCCCTTCTGCAGCTTGTTGTTGAAAAAGTTGTCTCCAAAGCATGGAAAAACATGAGTTTTGAGAAGCAGCGGAGCCCCTTCATTTCCCGGCGATCTTCG